>JALGQZ010000012.1:13629188-13931058 GCA_023105745.1 Austropuccinia psidii | reverse complement strand
AATCAAGAATTAACAAAAAAAATGAAAGAAAAATTAATTGACCTCTTACTTAAGTATAAAAATGCCTTTGCAACTGACAAAGAGCCACTAGGTGCCATAATTGGACATGAAGTGGATATAATTCTTAATGTAGAAAAGCCTTACCCACCTTTATTAAGAAGACCTGCTTATCCAGCCAGTCCAAGGGCTAGAGAAGCCTTAGAGGTGCACATTAAAGAATTAATGGACCTTGGAGTATTAAGAAAGGTTGGACATAATGAACAAGTAGAAGTTACTACACCTGTCATTATAACTTGGCATAATGGAAAATCAAGAATGGTAGGAGACTTCAGAGCCCTGAACACCTATACCATTCCAGACAGATATCCAATACCTAGAATCCATGAGACATTGACCCAATTGTCACAAGCTAAGTTCATCACAGCTATGGATGCTCTTAAAGGTTTTCATCAAAATGTCTTAACAGACAATGCCAAGAAACTACTAAGAATAATAGTCCATTGTGGAATTTTCGAATACTTAAGAATGCCATTTGGGATAAAAAATGCACCTTCCCATTATCAAAGAATGATGAATACCATATTTCCTGAAGAATTATCAGAAGGATGGTTAATTATCTATATTGATGATATTATATTTTTCTCAGAAACTTGGGAAAATCACCTTACAAGACTAGAAAGGGTACTACAGAAAATAGTCCAAGTGAATATGAAAATTTCCTTGAAAAAGTGTCATTTTGCATATAGTAAATTAAAAGCACTAGGACATGTGGCATCTGGACTTAGTCTAGGCATAGACAAAAATAAAGTAGCAGCAGTACTACTTAAACCAATGCCTCAAACCAAAAATGAAATGCAATCATTTCTAGGATTTGCTGGTTACTATAGACAGCATATAAAGGACTTTGCAAAAATTGCCAAATCCTTATATAAATTATGTGACCAACACAGTTTATGAAATGACTGAAGAAAGGGTCAAGGAATATGAATAATTGAAAAATTCACTAACAAATGCCCCATTTCTTCTAATGCCAGATTGGAAACTACCCTTCAAACTGTACATTGATGCTTGTGGAGAAGGACTAGGTGCTGCACTTCACCAAACACAAATTATCAATGATAAACCAGTGGAAGGACCAATTTGTTTCATTTCAAGGCAAATAAAGCCAACAGAAGCAAGGTATGGAGCAAGCCAAATGGAATGCTTATGCCTAGTGTGGGCTTTAGAAAAGCTGCATTATTATTTGGATGGCACAGTATTTGATGTAATCACAGACTGTAATGCTGTAAAATCACTATTAAATATGAAGACTCCAAATAGACATATGCTGAGATGTCAAATTGCTATCCAAGAATATAGAGGAAATATGACTATTGTTCATAAATCTGGAAATATTCATAAAAATGCAGATGGTCTCAGCAGATGGGCTCTAGAAAATACCCCTGACAATCCAGCATGGGTACCACAAGAAGAGCACCATATAGAAGGAATATGTGTTACAGACATTGGCACATAATTCTTTAACCAAGTTAAAGAAAGCTATAAGACAGACAAAAATTGCCATATCTTAAGCAAACTTCTAATGAAATACTGCAAAGATCCATCACTTTCATCAAAACTAGATGAAATATGGAAAAAGGCATATGATGAAGGAAGATTCCACCTCCTTGATGGAATCCTTTACCATAGAACAAAACACACATGGGTTATGGCCTTAACAGACAGAACACTAATAAACACTATTTTACATGAGTGTCATGATAGTGTTGCATCTGGACATCTCTCAGAAGATAAGACACTAGAGAGGGTGAAAACCTGCTCTTGGTGGCCAAATTGGAAGAAACATGTTGCAGAGTACTTCCAAACCTGTTACAGATGTCAAAAAGCCAACAGACCAACAGGAAAGAAATTTGGAATAATGATCCAAATCCAAGAACCAAAATCCCCATGGGAAATAGTTCATATGGATTGGGTAACAGCTTTACCTCCAGGAGGAGACAGGAGCTATAATGCATGTCTAGTGTTAGTTGACAGGTACAGTAAAACTCCCATGTTCTTACAATGTCATAAAGATGACACAGCTATGGATACAGCCATAATGATATGGAATAAAGTCATTAGCCACACAGGCTTATTCCAAAATATTATAAGTGACAGAGACCCAAAGTTCACTTCAGCATTATGTACAAATCTGCATAACTTGTTTGGGACAAAGCTATCATTCTCAACAGCTTATCATCCCCAAACTGATGGTTTAGCAGAAAGAATGATACAGACCTTAGAGGATATGATCAGAAGATTCTGTGCTTATGGGCTAGAATTCAAAGATTCTGATGGTTTTACCCATGATTGGTGTACACTAATACCAGCACTTGAACTGGCATATAAGACATCAATCCATTCTTCTACTGGCAAAACACCAGCAATACTAGAGAAAGGTTGGAATCCAAGACTTCCTTATGATACCCTCAAAAAGGACTTAGTGGACATACATCGAACAGCAAGCAGTTTCAAGATAATGCTTGACAAGGCAAGACACCATGCAAACAGATGCATGCAAGACTCTTTCAAATATGCAAAAGAAAGATGGGACAAAAGTCATAAACCACCTGACTTCAAAATAGGAGATTTGGTATTAGTATCAACTCTTAACTTTAAAACATAAAAGGACCAAAGAAATTGAAATATTCCTTTGCAGGACCATTTATGGTAAAAGCACTTCATGGACCCAATGCTGTACAATTGGAACTTACAGGTGATTTAATGAATAAACACCCAACTTTCCCTGTAAGTCTTATAAAATATCTCAGCTCAAGTGACAAGGAATTATTTCCACTAAGAAATAAACCCCCACTTGAAATTCCCCCTTTGGAAGAAGGAGAAGAAAAAAGAATTGTAAAAGTCCTTAAAGAAAGAAGGACAAGGAACAAAAAAGAAAGAGAATACCTTGTAAGGTATAGAAATCCAACTCAAGAAGATGAATGGCTACTTGAGAAAGATATAACAAATGCTGATAAACTACTGAGGAGGTTTAGACATGAAAGAAAACCTAAAGAATAACAAAATCAAGCATTATTGAGCTTCAAGACTGATAAAGTCTAATGAAGAGGTAGGACAGTGGATGATACCCTAATCACACATATCAGATTGTGGTACAATATTTTTTGGTGGTAGGGAATGTGAGCCTTTGAGATGTGACCACATACCCAATAAGGTCACAAAAAAAGACTAAGAATAATTATACCTTTAATATAATTATATTAAAATTACTTAGAATAATTATACATTAAAAATAATTACTTAAATATACAAAAAATACCATAAATTGGTACAAAAATTGGTTTAACTTAAAAACCAATGAATCAACATGTAAAAAAAATAATACCATTGGATTCCTCATGGAAAAATATACATATACCGTTTTTATGGCATATCTGTAAAGTCAATATTTAATGAATTATAAGGTATAATACCTTATAAAAACCATAAAACTTTATTTGTCTCAAGAACTAATGAAGCAACATGTGAAATAAATTGTACCAGTGGATTCCCCACGAAACTCCACACATAAAACAATTAATAAGCTAATTCTCAAAGTCAATACTTAAGGAATTATCCTGAATATATGCACTTTTTTGGTCAACGCATATATTCAAGGATCATAGCTAATATCTTCTAAACTATACATGATAGAATGATGAACCAAAAATAAAGTTACCACGTAATTACTGTAAGAACACAGAAATGAACTTTATTTTACAAATTATAAACAAGGTTAAAGCCTATGATGAAATATTGATAAAAATCAACAGAGCTGTTGACCACTTTGTTGTGAAAGTGGTCCAAACTTAAAAGAAAGTATACAGTTGGATTCTACTAGTTCATTCGTGAAGAATGATGTAATTTTTATTATTAAATTCAGGGTATAACCCCCCGAAATCAAGGTTTGAAGTTTAAAATATTGAATTTCAACAGAAAACAAGAGTTACAAGAAAAATCATCAAAATTAGAGTTCTGATGATGTAATGAAAAGCTCTTGGCAGAATAATACGGTTATGCTAGGCTATCAGAATTAACTCTCTGAATTGCTGTAGCGTGTAAATCTTAAAAGTTATTGAGGATCAAAGTTTGAGCTTAATTTGAGCAGTTATGATCACTCACTGTAACCTTAATTTAAGTTTAACAGTCTTAAGAGTGATAAAATTGGTGAATACTATTAGTTTATGATTAAAACTAATAAAATCCACGAAATTTGGGGTTCTGCCAAGCCTCTGATGTCATCAACTTTAGATTTATAGTGATAACTCTAAATAATGGTGTAATAATGATGTAATATGGTTTGATAATGATGTAATCATCTCCAAACCTTAAAATATTGATCAATTCCAGTGGATATGATCAGTACACGTCTACTAGAAGCCTGTTGGACTCTAGGAGGGAGGTATTTACTATAAATAGAGCTCTTTTTACTCTATTTTCCCCTCAGACGCATCAAAAACATTAAAACCAATTAAATCAAAGGTAATTTCTTTATCCTTTATATATAAAAGTATTATATTATTAAAGACCAAAGACCACCTTGCTATAATCATCTATTTTGACGTGATTAAATCATTTATTTAATTGTTTTTGTTAAAAATCTCTCTAAAACTCATTTCCACGTAAAAATCCAGAATAATTTGTAATTTTCTTTATTTTTATTGTAAATACAATTTAAAAAAGTTGTATTTATATTTTTTGGCGTAAAATATTTCAAAATTATTATATTAAGTGTTAAAAGTAGGTTATTTTCTCTTATTATAATAATTTCTCTCTTATTACTCTCTTAATAATTCTTTAATTAATATAAATAGTATTTATATTAATTCATAACTTTAATATTAGTAATATTTTTGCTATTAATTGTTTTTTATTAATAAAAAGCAATTTTTTACGCCTTTATTATTTGTTGGTAACAATAATAAAGAGCTTTTTAAATATATTAATTATTTTATATTAATATATTTATTCATTATATTATATTTTCATAATATAAATTATATTATTATATTTATTTAATAATATAATTATTTTACGCCATAATAATAATAATTATTTATTATTATTATATTTTTAATCTTATTTATTCAATTCATAAGGACATTCAGAGTACAATAAGTAATAAATTAGTAATTTTTACTTATTGTTTCATAGTCAAACCTTACAATAACACCCTATGGGTCTACCCTAGGTTATTTTTGGAGTTGAATCCAAAAATGACCTAATCATTAAAAATTTTTTTATGCAGTAAAGTTATTCTTATTTCCTGTCATTTTTTATTTCAAATTCAGTTGGTAAGTTTCTTCGAGACTAAATAAACTTTGTATAATTTTATTTGTGGCTTTATGGGTATGTCACACATACCTCACAGGCTCACAGTCTGTACAAGAGGTGTGGTGAACCTTGGTGATAATACAGTTCCAGGATTTTCAATCCAAAAATTTCTTTAATGAATCCAGCCTGCACAATTTTGGACAGGCTGTATTGGTAAGTCAAATTTCATGAGTGTTTCAAATGAATATTCCTGAAACTGAATATTCACAAACAGCAATTATTTCCGGATTTGTTGAGATTTGGTGGGATTAAGGCTGAATACCCTTTACCCCTGATAGTGGCTGTGACAGAATCCCCCTCTTGAAACTGATGGGCTCCTCAACACCATAATATACTACCGCTCTTGAGTGTCATCTACTTTTACCCACATTTTTGGAAAAAAATTTAAATTGAAATTTATTTTACTCTTTCCCATTATACTATCAATCTTCTATCTTCACTTTTCTTTTTATTTATTTCATTTATAAAACTCTTTAACCCTTCATAATGGTAAGCCTCTCTTCTTTTGAGTCAATTTTTTGGTATTTAGTAATTTCTTGTCCAAAATAAGCCTTCTTGAAATTTTCCTTGGGGAAAACCCCAAAATGGATTATTTAATTGTTTTCAGCTCAAACATTTATGCAAGATGTAAATGTAAATGTCATTTTTATTCAACTCGAAAGACCTGAATGGGTGGCCAAAATTTGAGGAAATTTGCAATTATGATGTATTTTGAAGTCTTGATTGCCAGAGGTCTTGTCTCCACAACCTTGAAAAATGGCCCTAAATGGCTTTTATGGCCATTTTACTTTCTGGCCTCCATGGGGTTCATGTACAAATTGGCTGTTTTTGGCCACTTCTGCGTATTTTGGGTCTATAACGTTCATGGACTGAAATATGTGGCCTATGTGTTTCAGTCCATGGTCCATAGGGGTCATAAAAGACCCCTAGACCCAAATCTGGTGGGGCTTCAAGGGCTCCAAGGACCCACAAAATGGTAGTTTTTGTCCCATATCCCTGGGCCTATGGAAGCTGTCCAAGGCCAAGGAAGAGGGACCTCTCCCAGAGTTTAAGGGAGGGTCCCAAGAGCCTTTTGGGACCCATTTTGAGGGCTTTGATGGGTCCATAATGGTCATTATGACCCAATGTTTTTTCACTTATGGAGACTTCTTGAGCTTTCCTTCTCCTTGACCTTACAAATGAGTTAAAATCTGACTCCACTAACTGAATCTTCCCCTTCTGTGCCACTTTACTCTGTCCTTAATAGTTCTGGTGTCTACAGTTGGTTAGGTGCACCTATTTCACCCGCTTCTTCTGGATTCTTTGATCCATCCCAAGTTTATGATGGTCATACAGCAGTTGAAGTCTTGGACCCTGATTGAAGCATGGGGAGGCTTGTTTTCAACATTTCAATACAAGATCTTCAAATTATCACTCCTGCTATATTGGGAAGAGGTCTTTCCATTGTGCACGAATGCCAACTTTGACCATGAGGATGCTCTTATGGAGCAAGAAGGATGGGCCTTATGAAGTAGAGTTCCCAGTCTCAGAGGGTCCCACCCCTGACACTACTTCTGGGTATTCCAATTGTAATTGCCTTAATTTATTTACTTGAATTTTACTGAAAACTTGATTTAGTGAATGGAACCAGGAATATACATTCTTATAGTAAGATCAATGTTGGAGGGTCTATTCCCACTGGTGGAGGTGCTTTTACTCACATTCAGAGGTCCCCATCTCCATGATTAAAAGCCAAGGAGTAGTAAAGAGGATCAGGAGGATTGGTTATGCTCCAACTTATCCTGATGGTGAAGGTAGTGATGAATTTGATGGTGAAGAAGTTTAAGTTTTGAATCAAACAAGTGGCAAACTCAAAAATTCCTCTCCTTCTAAACCACCTTTCAGAAACTTCCATATTTGAATTATCCCAAGTACTCCAATAAACTTCCAACATGGGATTTTCACTGTCCTATTTGCTGTCCCCCAAGATTCCCCCAATCCATCCACCACTAGTCCACCTGCATTAGAATCTCCAATTAGGTAAGCCCCAGTATTTCAATCGAGACCATCGCCAATGCCTCCCCCCACTAACTTGTAACCTGTGGCAAGAACCTTCAGCTGTAGTAGAGTTGAAAGATTTCCATTGCCATTCCCAGCTCACCAAGTGTTTCAAAGAATAGATTTTTGGCCTTTAATAGTTACTAGAGAGGATCCAGATGTGTTCAATTATGGTCATGATTCTGTGATAAGGCTTTTCAGGAGGCTTGATATAAATAATCAAGAGATGATAGTGTAGGAAAATGACATAATTTCTCCTTGTACTTCTTTGTAAGACATGGATTCCAAATCTTTGTGCTATGAGGATGATTTTATTGATTATTTTCTAAGAATATCTTATGATTTGGGTAGAGATAGCTAGCTTTTTGCATTTTTTTGTGTTTTTTGTCTCTTATCACTATTCCTTACTGATACAAGAAAGAAAATAGAACCTACCAATACATTATAAAGGAGGGGATGCGGCTGCCTTTATTAAAAATAAATAAATATGAGGTTATACCAGTAAAAAAAGGAAGAATTGAAGAAGAATAGATTAAAGAAAAGGTAAAAAAGAAACTTTCTGAGAGGTGTACTTCTTGGAGTCAGTTGCTTTCTTTCAGACATAATTTTCCTGAAAGGATAAAACCAAGAGTTTGTTTCTCACAGAGTGTCCAAAGTGTTTTTTCACAAAAGGTAGAGACCCTCAGAGATGCATACCAGGATATGGAAATTAATTTCATAAATTCCATTACCAATCAAGAATAATAAGGATTATTTTGCCATTAATGGTAACTTTATTTAAATAATTACTTGAAAAAACAATGATTGGCATAAAGCTATGTAAAATAAGAAAAAGCAAGAAGTTTGGACATATCTTCATTTGAAAGGTCCAAACTAGGGGTCCCATTGTTTCAAGCACTTTTGAATCTATCCAAAGGATTTTAAAAGTTCTCAAAAAGTGTAAAAGGTGATTCTTACAAGAATTATGGTAGAATAACATCTGAATGTTTCATGCCAGAAGAGGAACCTACTTTCATAAAATACAATCCCCAAAAAACACCATAAAGCAAACTCTTGAGGCTTCTAGGGCATGATTTTCAGGATACAGTGAGTGGAAAAGCTTGTAAAGATCTGGTGATTTGGTAAGGCTTTAAGCTAGGTCCCAAGTGGCGCTTTCTGGGTCTTCACTGAATCCTTTCAATTCTAGAAGATACCATAATTTACCCCTTTTAATTTTTGAGTGAGGAACCTGAGCCACTTCCCATCCTTCCTGCTCCTGCACTATATATGATAATTTTTGCAATTGATGTTGATTTGGGATAGCTGACTGATTTACTGGTTTCAATAAGGGCACATTAAAGAAAGGGTGAACTTACTTCAATTTTTGAGGAAGCTTGAGGTGATATGCATAGCTTCCAACCATCTTTATGAGAGCTTCTTGGTGGCTCTAGTAGCCTTGGTGTTTCTGAAGGCTAGAGATACTTTCTCCCCAGTTTGGAAGTCAGGTTTAATTGACCTACTTCTATCTGCATACTTCTTATAACACTTGATTAATTACTCTGATTATTCTTTGACAGCTTTCTGTACTGATTGGATTTATGTTGATTACTCTCCAGCAGGTGTGTATTGAGCTAAAGCTTGTACTTCTTCCATAAATGGTGAGAATGGTGTTTATTTGATGAATTCTCTGCATTATTGTAGGAAAAATCAGCCAGAGGGAGCCAGATTTGCCAGTCCTCTTGATGGTAGCTGACACACATCTGAAGATTCTGTCCTAGAATCTGATTTACCCTCTCTGCCTGTCCATCTGTTTGAGGTTGAAAGTCAATGGAAATATTTCTTTCTATCTTGAGCTTCTGACATAAATTGGTCCAGAATGATAAGAAAATAAGGAACCTCCATCACTGCCAATACTGACTGGAAGTACATGCTTGGAGAAGCTGTTATGGATAAATATTGGAGCTAATTTCAAAGAAGTGATTGCTGTATAAGCTGGTATGAATATTTTCATTTTTGAAGATCTGTCCACAACTGTTAAAACTTAATCAAAGTTTTTGGAAGATGGCAATTGATTGAGGAAGGCAATTAATAAGGAATTACAAGGAAGAGATCAAACTTTAAGAGGCTTTAGTAATCCAAACTTATTATGAGGAATATTTCTGTTTCTTGAACCTTGCTGAAATGAGGAAAAATAGTCCTTAATTGATTGATTCATGCTAGCCCAGAAAAAATCCCTTTTGATGAGCTTGAGGGTATTCTCTTGGCCAGGGTTACCAGCCAATAGTGAGTAATGATGCTTTTGAATAATGTTCAATTGAATTGCTTGAGTGCTTGGAATGAGATATCTATCTCTGAATAAAAGAGACTTTGATTAAGGTTCAATAGAATAATCTGTAGTTTATTCACCTCTTCTTAATTTATTGAGCATTTCTTTATATTTATTGTCTTTCAGAACATCTTTCTGATGTTGATCCTCTAATTCTGAAAAAGCATGAACTTCTATTGTAAAAAATATGGATTCTTGAGTTTCATCTGGCTTGATAATTTGATGAAAATTTTGAGGATTCTTGAAAATAAAGTCAATTGCCCTCTGAAGGTACACACCAACACAACAATACAAGGCTTCTGGTAAGGTGGCCAGCATTCCTGGGTGGTAATTCAGTGCGAAATTTAGCCCAATTGGCTTGGAGGCAAGTAAGAACTTAATAATATATAAAATACTGAACAGAAGAGGGGTCTGTCAAGACTTTAAAAGGCTTTCAAAGGGAAATAAGAAAATATCTCAAGTGCTTGAGAGGCCAAAATATGCCAAGGAGATTCTTGTCATTAGTATCATGGTTGAGTTTGGCTGAGAGAATATTGCAGCTATAAAATGAAATGGGATTATTTTCTGAGTAATTCACTGGACTCAGTACAGAAGCCAAGGCATGATCAAAAGAATTAGTCTCTAAAATAGTAGATAGAGAAGTAATAAAGTGGGAAAGGATATGAGCAGTGGTTAATGCTTCTTTGAGTAATTGAAACTGACTGAGAGCTTCCACATTTAAGGTGAAAGGAGTATCTTTTTCAGAAGAGAAGTAGGATCAGTGAATATTTTGGAGTAATTCTCAAATAAACAGTAGTAGAAACTTGAAAATCAAAGGGAATATTGAAGTTCCTTTATGTTCTTGGGCTGTGGCCAATTAAGAATCTTTTGAACCATTGAAGAATCAATCTTGAGTCCATCACTTGGGGAAGCATAGTCAAGCTATTTCACCCTCAATGCATAGCATAAAAACTTGGAGGCTTTAGGAAACAAATTATTGTCCCTCAGTCATCAGAGGACAGAGGCCACATGCTTGAGCTGTTCCTCCTCAGAACTTGTGAAAACCGTAATATCATCTAAATAAAATACTAAAAAGATATCCAAAAAATATTTAAGATGTGTCTATGAAACCTTTGATAATATTACTATTAATAAGTAGTACTATGACTGTTCGTATGAGATATAATAAGTAAATTTATTATAACCACAATTAAATAAGTAATTAATTCATTACTTATTTTATTTGCTATGCACTACTAGTTATTATAAAATTGGAAGTAATTTTCACCCAGAATAACTTACAAGAAGTAAACTTTTTAAATGTATAACTATCTTTTTGAAAAATAATTTTAAAGATAATTCTTGAAGAAAACTATTTCTAGACAAAAGCTTCAAGAATTATGTGAGAGCACTCACTAATATGCCAATAATACCTTGATAAGAATTGTTAGAGTGGTTTTATGGATTAATTGTGGATTCAATGGATCAAAATTGTATTATAACATTAATAAAATAATATAATAGTTGAATAATATTTTGAATAGTATGTTTATATGATTTCATTTATTTCTTATTGATTCTTAAATAATTGAAACACTTAGTCAAAGGATCAACTAATACTTGCTTGTTGTTACTAAAGATCAGATTGAATAATAATATTAGTTGGAAAAACAGCATGAAGAAGCCCCTTTTAAGTCAACAAAAGCTCACAGAGGAATTTCTTGGAGAAAACTGAAGACCCAGTGATTGATAAACTATTAATCCTCTTTGAATAATTGGCTGCATGACTTGTTTTCACATAAGATTATCAGAATCACTCGATTAAGTCATTTTACATGACTACCAACCCATTTATTATTAAGAAATAAAGGAGTAACAACTTTCAATCTTATTTATTTCAAAAAAAAATCAATTTCTCAAAGTTTCAATGTTATTGGAAATTTTATTACACATGGTATTTTCTGTGAATTTTTGGATATTCAGTATTTCAAATGGAATCATTAAAATGGACTGTACATAAATCTTTTGATTTCAATTATGAAGCTATAGTTTTTGGCTTTTACATGTAGTATCCCCTTCTAAATTGTTCCTGAAATTTTCAGAAATATCAATTCAGAGGTTTATTTTGAATTACCTTTTGAAGTTTTTACCTTATTTGTAAATAGAATTGCAAATAGGACAGCTGTAGCTGGTTGCCATGAGGTAAATGAATGTATACTAGTCCAAAAGGGAATTAATTACTCTTTTAATCTTTATCCATGGAAAATAATTAAGAATTTACATGGTTACAAGAGTCAGAGTAGCTGATTACCTCCTTTTCACGTCAAAATAGCAGCTTATTTGCTATTTTCTAATGATTTAATGGGTCTTTAACTTGGTAACCAAATTCACAAAAGGCTTTAGTATACTAATTGGGTCATGATCAGACTTTGATAAAGTCTTCAGAGCTATCCATGCCACAGGGGCCTCAGAAATTTGGTACCCTGGCTCTCTTTGATTTTTTTTCCCCCTTAGCGGTTTTCAAGTCAAAAATAGCATCTAAGGCCTCAGGACTGAAATACACTATGTGTGTACCAAACCTGTATTTAAGCCATGCATAACACTATTCGTAGTGTATATTTAACATGGGATTTCTAACATTCTCATTATTTTGATGTTAAATTGCGAAAAAAATCACAATTCTTTAATCTGCCATTGATGATTTGGTGTTGAAGTATTTTCCATATGACCACCTCATTGAGTTAACTTAAGCTTATTCACTCTATGGAGCTCCCTAGGTGAATTTTTTTTTGGAATCCAAATACGGTTCAATTTCATGGATTTACTTACTCACAAAAAGGTTATCCATCTTTTCTTCAATAAAAAATGAAAAATCTTGGATATATGCATGACTTTATCTGGATATGTAAAATAAACCTCAAGGATCACTAAATCTGAAAAGATATCATTCACAATATTTTGGAATGAAGCAAAAGGATTGGTCATGAAAAATGGCATAACCAAATAATTTTAGATATCATATTTGGTTCTAAAGGCAGCTAAATGCTCACCCCCCTCTTTGATTTTCAGGATAGTATGAGCACCATGCAATTATATTTTGTATAATATAGTGGAACTGTTAAAGGCCAGAAGATCTGGTTCATTGGAGGAACAGGTTACCTGTTCTTCCTAGTAACAGTATGAAGCTTGTACTAGCTGACACACAAGGAAATCCCACCATCCTTCTCTTAAAAAAGGACAGGTACTCCTGTTGATGATGAGCTGGGCCTGATGAAAACTTTCCCTACATTCTCTGAAATGTTGTCCAGTAGTGTTTCTGACTCATTAATTAATCAATAGTAGATATAACACCAACTGGAGGTAGAGACCCCTCCAGTTCAATATGATGATCACAGGCACAGTGTGGAGGAAGTTTCTCTGCTTTCAACTTGGATAATACATCCAAATAACGGTGATAAGCAGGAGAAACTACCTTAAGCACAGTTGTAATTTCTTCTGGCTGTTCCTCCTCATCCCAATGCTTCTCAAGGAATGCATGAAAAGAAAAAGGAGGAAGTTCCATATCCACTTGAAAGAGATGAAGTGAAGATATAGAAAAATCTTCTCCAACATCTTCCATCTCTTTGTAGCCTTCATATCCTGATAGAAGTAGCTACTGGAAGATAATTATGGGAAGAATATGGACAAAAGAAGTTTACAAAGGTTTCTTAAGCTCACCAACCATAGAAAAACTGTTGAAAGCACTGGCAGAGGCATTACTAAAAAAAGATTCAAGAAAATGAGAATCCTTATGACTGGGATCATAGGTGATCAATCCATTTTTCTAATCAGCAACAGGATCAAAATGGTCAAGAAAGTCATAGCCCAATATTAAGTCTTATCCCTTGGGGGATTCTATCACAAAAAATATCACATTCAAAGCTTGGGAAAGAAGGAAACTAAACAACCCACTTAGTATAATGGGTGAAGAAAAAGGAAGTGGATCCACTTCAATCCAAAATAAAAAGAGGAATCTTTCAGGGAGCTCTGACATGGTCAATGAGCACTTAAGAGCAAAACTCTTTTCAATAAAAAAGCTTTCAGCACCAGAACCAATGAGAATACTGTAGAAAATATCAAAGAAATAAGATAAGATAAGATATTTTAAACATTTCTTGACACTAGTATTCATAGCACAAAATGTTTCTCTTGAAGTAGATAAGTGAGAACCATTGGAAACATAATGATTCCCCCTTAGGATTCTCCCAGCTTTGAAGGGAAGCTTTTTGATGACCTATGCGTATTTTGAGGCTTCTTGAAGTATTTCAATTGGGTGCTTTCCACCACACTAACCTCATAATCCTTCTTAAATCCCCCTCTCCTTTTCAGAACCAATTAAATTACTGTTCTTCTTGAGGAGAGTTCCATGAGGCCTATCTTTTGAAATGTAAAAGGTCTTCCCCTTCTTAATATTCTTCTGGTTAGGCTTCTTGGAATATAAGTTTTGAGGAGGCCTGAAGTAATCGGATTCAGTGACAGGTGGCTTCTTATCTTGATTAACACCCTTCTCCTTCTGTGTCTCATGGTACCTTATTCCTAGCTCCAGAGTAATGTCCATGAGTTCTTTAAGGCTATCAAAATTCCCAGGGTGGGAAGCCACTTGGGCCACTAATCTTGAAGTCAGGCCTCTTTTATACACATGAATATAGGCTCTTTCCCCCAATCCCTAATTCTTGACATTATGCTTCTGAAATCAGCTATGTACAAGGAGACATGTCCACTTTCCTTCATCCTTAGGTTTCCAACTCTTTTCCAGAATTCCTTACTTAATTAGGATCATCAATAAGATTTGATAAGTGGGTTTCAAACAGATTCCTGTTATTAAGGAGATAGGAAGGTTCTTCATTGGAGATATTTTTAAGGTAAGGTTCAATCCACTTTCAAGCTCTACCAGTGAGAAAAGAAGTTAATTGAATAAACTTCTTCCTGTCATAGAAAAGGCCTGCTGGTTTGTTATGTAAAATGAATTTACATTATTGAATAAATCATCTTAATTACTGAGCTTAAGTACCATCAAAATAATTAGGTTCCTTTATTGATGGATTATTGAATTCTGGGGCTTTGGAAGTTTTCCTTGGGGAAATTGCTTGGGTGAGTTTTCCCATGAATTTGGTCATTTGCTCCATCATCTTTAGAAGATTTTTTTCAACTTCAGAGACAAGCAGTATTATTAGAAAGGGCTAGATTTGGAGAGTCAGGATCTTTACAATAATCTGTCAAGGCAGCCTCCACTTCAGTCTCATCAGCCCTTCTTCTTCATCTTCTCCTTCCCCCAATCTACTAATAATACATAGAATGAATTTGATCTTCTAGAGGGTGATTCCCTCTCCATTGATGGTCCTCTGTCCAAATTGGAATTCAGTTAATGAACTGATGGTGTGCAGTGAAGAGGAACCCTTTCTATAGTAATCAGAATAGCTGAATTTCTTTGAGACCTTGTATTCTTGTCTGGGGCACTGTGCTTAAAGTTAATTATTCTGAAGAATAAAAAAGAGAAACTTTATGATACTTGAGAATAAAATAATTAAGTCTTGAACAAATAAAATAAAATGAGAAATCTTGTTGTGAACTTGAGGAAGAAATCAAAAATTTAGGGTGAAATCAATGTGAATAATTTTTGAGGACTGAAATTGACAGAGTCAAAATATTATCAATAAAAAATTCCTTGAATAATTTTGAATTCATTTCAGTCAATAACTCAATCAAATAAATCAAAAAAAGTCAATTCAAAAACAAATTTCAATTATGTCTTGAGAAATTCATTTGATCAGTAAATATCTTCAAAAGTCAACTCAATATCTTGAGGATTCAAACTCAAAGTAATCAATCAAAGAAACATCCTGAAGCAATGAATAAATGTCCCTGAGTAATCCCAATCACAAATTAACAAATCAATTGAACCTGATAAAATTTGAACTTAAGAACAAAAATATAATTTTGAGTTTTGATAAGAATTAAAAATGAATTAAAATGGTCATAAGTAATTAAGAATGAGAAAAATTCAATTTTAAGATGAATAAAATGAGTGAGATGAGAATTTATGAGAACAAATTATAAATCATGAAAATTAGAAAAACAAAAAAGAGAGGATAATTGATGAATAATTGAATGATTTAATGATTTAATGATAAATAATGAACAAAGAAAGAAACAATTATGAGCTAATTGATAGAATGTCACAGGGGTTCTTCTAAGGGAAGAGGGCCTGGGACTCACCTGCAGAGGGCTCAGAATGGATAAGAGGAAACACTGAATTAGTGTGAACTAAAGAAGATTTATCATAAGGAAAGAATAATAAAATAAGAAATAATAATCAGGATTGAACAATAAAGGAAATAACCACAAAAAGTCCCAAGTCCACTGTTTCAACCTTCCAGAAGGAAAGAGAGGGGTAAATATTGATATGGCCACCATAACTCTAATGAACAGGTGATTAAACATGCAAAGACTGACGTGAATTTCAAATATCAAACTCAAATAAAATAACAATACAGTATTGTCACAGGGGCTCTTCTAAGTGAAGAGGGCCTGGAACTCAGTGAACAGACTTACTTATGGAGGGCTCAGAACAAAATACTCAATGGATAAGAGTATTGAAATAAGAGGATAAATTCCTAGTAATAAAATTAGAAGCATTAAAAGATATGAGAGAGAAAAAAAAGCAATAAAAAAGAGCCAACCACAAATAATCCTTCATCACTGTTTCAACCTGTTCAGAAAAGAGAAAAGGATTAATAAGGGATATGGCCACCAGGACTCTACTGAACAGGTGAGGGAAGGCAAAGACTAACTTAATAATCAATAAAATAATATTTCTCAATGAGAAATAAAATAATATTAAATAATAAATCCAATATTCTAATTAACTGGGGGAAAAACCCCCAGGTGGATGAAGAGGGGCTTGTATATTTGAGAAATACCAGCCTTGGAGTTTGGGTTTTGAGATACTTGCCTGTATGCTGGAAGAAGTTGGATGTGGGATTGAATCCTGTATTGGTGAATCCAATACAGGTTATACAGTCAATACCGGTATTTGTGCCTGTTTTGATGATGGGCCTTTATTTGGTGAATCATGTATTTGGGTCTTGCCTGTATGAAACTGTATTGAGGTCTGAAAACTGTATTTGGAGAATGTTGAATGAAACCCTCTTGCTGATTGTTTTTTGAAGGGTATCAATGAAGTAATGATTGTTGAAGATGATTGGTAATGCCCCTGCCTCCTTCCTGTGACATTATCCCCCTCTTGAAAGTGGTGAGCTCTGAGCACCATAAGTATAGTGCATCTTGATGAGCTTTCAATCAATCCATACAGTTCTTTCCCCCAATTCCTTAAATTTATCCCATTAAGCTTTATTCTTCAATCAATACTCAAAAAAAATCTTCATTTGATCACTTGTGGGGATTTCCCCCTTGATCTTGATTCTGAATTCCCTCTTTTCCTTCAAAATGCCTTCATTCTTCTTAACATTTCTTCATTCTTGTCTTGAGTGTCTTCACCAAACTTTTGTTGAGTCCTCATGGCTTTTGAAAAGTGGGTCACCTGGGCTTATGTCCCAAGACCGCCTGACTTCATCATAACTGGAATCTTAAGAGTGTTGGCATAAAATGGCCAATACTTGAGGTTTTGGACCATTTCAGAAGTCCTGGCCAAAATCCCTGATTTTGTAATTAAAGGGGTTTTTGGCCAATTTGCGCAAAGTGCCCAAACGCGCATACATGCCATAATGGCATATATTGGTGAAAAAATTGAAAAAAAATTATTAATGATGAAAAAATGGCCTTATAATGGATTCTGGCTATTTTGCGCATTTTTGCGCAAAATGCGCAATCATGATGAAATAGGCCAAAAAGGCTTTTTGAAGCCTTTTGAAAAGATAAAGAGGCCTTTTGCGCAAATTTGCCAATATGCATAATTAAGCATATTTTGATAAAAAATGATAAAAGTGAGCTATTTTGAAGTTTTGATATCTGATGTGGCCATTTGTGCCAAAGTGAATAAATTCATGAAATTGGCCAATTGGGCCATTTGAAGCAGTTTTTCTCTTTTTGATCTTGATTTCTTCTTGAATGTCTTTCTCCTTATCCTCTCCTATTTTCTTTGATTCAACTCATTCTTGCAATTCCAAATTTCCATAATTGTCTTGCTGACTTGCAATTGTCCATCATCCTCTTGGTCTTGACTTGAAGATGAGTTCAAGGCTTACTTCCCTTTGTGATTCCAATCACTCTGATTCCCCACGTTCTGTACTTTATGGTCCTGGTGTTTTTGATAACTTGAGGGAGCTTCCTGAAGAGAGTATGGCCCCTACAGAGATTTGGGATATCAAGAAAACCTATAATGGTTTTAATTCTGTCAGAGTTATTGAACCACCCTGCACCAATTGTAAGAGGAAAGGGATTCCTTGTGTGGAATATGCTACTGCTAGGTCCACCAGGTGTCAATTTTGCAATCTTGGAAAAAGACATTGTTCTCAAGCCCACTATAACTTTCCTGTAAATCCCAGAAGATTATGGAGCAGCATCAAGAAGGGTGGAAGATTTGAATTTGAAGCTTCTGTTGATGAACCTCCCTCCTCTGATGCCACCTCTGGTCACTCCAATTGTGAGCTGATTGGCCATAAAATTGATGGGTTACTGACTTCTATGTTTACTTTTCTTCTTCTTCAGTGACTGGATCTGGAATGAGAGGTGTCCAACAATGAAATAATACCAGCAGTTCCTGGGCAGCCATTGGAGGATCAATTCACCCCCAAGGAAATCCCATTGGAGTGGCCCCAGAGGTTCCCATTTTGGTCAC
This sequence comes from Austropuccinia psidii, assembly GCA_023105745.1. Taxonomy (NCBI): domain Eukaryota; kingdom Fungi; phylum Basidiomycota; class Pucciniomycetes; order Pucciniales; family Sphaerophragmiaceae; genus Austropuccinia; species Austropuccinia psidii. The sequence continues at coordinate 13,912,528 of JALGQZ010000012.1, read as the reverse complement.
CAGAAAAGATGGAAAACTTGGAAGATTGAAGAGAAATTTGGTGGTTCAAGATGAAATTTATACTGATGCTGAAGGCAGTGATGAGATTGATGGAGAAGAGCTTGAAATGACTACCCCAATCCAGAAAAGAAGAATCTAATCCACCTCACAATCCCCAGTCCAAGCCAGTACCACCAATAATGAAGTGATCATGTCCCCCCAACCACCTCAACTTCCAATTTGATCCCCAACCAGGCCCTCCACACTTGCCTCCACCTCTACCAATATCCCACAACCAGTGGCCAGCACTTCTAGAGACCCAATGTCTCCAGAACCTGAATCAATCTTTGAAAACCGTTGCCGCTGGAATATTACTGGCACCTTCACTGATCAGAAAAGGGTGAAAAAGAAGGTGGTCACCTCTCTATTTGCTGAAGTTGATGCTTTTACTGAGGTGTTTGTTGATAAGGCTATAAAGAGTGCTATTCCGGGGGAGCCCACTGCTGCTTTGGCCAGGGAGGCAGTTGCTTATGAAAATGCCATGGATATTAAGCTTAGAGAAGTCTTGAAGAAATTTTGATGAGGATTATATGTAGCTGGTCTTTACCATTACTAGTGTTTGCTCTTGATTATTAAATAAATTGACTCCCCAAACAAGATATGGGAGTTATGATTGCTGCTTTTGAAACAAGAAATAAAAATAAATCATACAAGTAAAAGAAAATGAAATAAAAAATAAAAATGAAAAAGAAATGAGAGACAAAAAGAAAGTAAAGAAAGAAATAAGAAATGCCTGAGGGTTGTCCTTCTTGTGGTGAGTTGCTTGATTCTTGCCAAAATGTTCTGAAAGATAAAATCAAGCATTTGATGCTCACAGTGTGGCCAAGGTAATGTTTTACAAGAAGTAGACCCTCAGGGATGCATACCAGGAGATGGAACTTACTTTCATAACTTCCACTCCCCACCAAGCACCATAAATGAAAAAGAAATTATTCCATAACATGAATTGTGGTAATGAATGTCTTGAAAGATAATTTATGGCATGATTAAAGAAAGAAAAGAAAATAAGAGAAAAGATTGGGCCATATCTTGATGAAAGGTCCAAAATCTTGAGGGTATGATGTTGCAAGGCCTTCTGAACCTGTCCAAAGAGTTGACAAGTGCTCACAAAGTGGCCAAGGTGATTCTTACAGCAAATTTGGGTAGAATACCCCCTTAAAGGTGCATGCCAGGAGAGGAATTTACTTTCATAACCTCCAATCCCCACCAAGCACCATAAATCAAACTCTTGAGGCATTTGGGCCAGGCTTTTCAGGATATTAGGTGTGAAAGTCCTTGACAAGGTCTGGAGAATTGGTAAGGTTGGCAGCTGGTTCCCAAGTTGTTCCTTCTGGGTCTTCACTGAATCTTTTCCACTTAAATAAATACCATAATGAACCTCTCTTGAGTTTTGAGTCCAGAACCTGAGCCACTTCCTATTCTTCTTGCTCTTCCACTATTACTGGTGGTGGTGGCAATTGATGTCTATTTGGGATAGTTGATTTCTTCACTGGTTCTAATAAGGAAATGTGGAAAACAGGGTGAACTGACTTCCATTGTTGAGGCAGCTTGAGGTGATATGCATGGTGCCAATCTTCTTCAGAACTTCAAAGGGTCCCAACCATCTTTCTGAGAGCTTCTTGGTGGTTCTTGTTGTCTTGATTTTCTTGGAAGGTAGCCATACTTTGTCTCCAGGTTGGAAATCAGGTTGAATTTCTCTATTTTTATCTGCATACTTCTTAAAACGCTTTATTGCTGACTCTAATTCTTCTCTGACAGCTTGCTGTACTGATTGGAGTTTTGATGATAACTTTCCAGAATGTGTATCTTGAGAAATGTGAATTGAATCAAAGCTGGGATTTCTTCCATAAATAGTGAAAAATGGAGACTGCTTTGTTGATGAATGTTCTGCATTATTATAGGCAAATTCAGCCAGAGGGAGCCAGGTGTGCCAGTCATCTTGATGGTAACTGACATACATCCAAAGATACTGTTCTAGAATCTGATTTAACCTCTCTGTCTGTCCATCTGTTTCAGGATGATAAGCAGTTGAAAGATATCTTTATATCCTGAGCTTCTGACATGATTGGGTCCAGAATGATGAAACAAATAAAGAACCTCTATCACTGACAATACTGACTGGAAGACCATCTTTGGAAAAGACATGATTAATGAATATTTGAGATAGGTCCAGAGCAGTGATTGCTTCATAATTTGGAAGAAAAATTGCCATCTTTGAGAGTCTGTCTACACTTACTAAGATTGAGTCCAAGCTGTTGGACAGTGGCAATTGAGTGATGAAGTCCATTGATAAAGAATTCCAAGGACCAGATGGAATTTGAAGAGGCTTGGGTAGCCCAAACTTCTTATGGTGGATGTTCTTGTTTCTTGAGCATTGCTGACATGAGGACACATAGTCCTTGATGATTTGATTCATGCCAGCCCAATAAAAATCCCTCTTGATGAGCTTGAGGGTCTTCCCCTGGCCAGGATGGCCAGCCAACGGTGAGTCATGACGCTTTTGAAGAATGTCCAATTGAACTTCATGATTGCTTGGAATGACTACTCTATCTTTGAGCAATAATAATTTTGCTTGAGGTTAAAGAGAATAGTCTGGGACTGATTCTCCTCTTGCTAATTTCTTGAGGATTTCCTTATAATCTTTGTCTTGCCATACTTGTCTTTGAATTTGATCAAATACATCTGAAAACATATCAACTTTTGTCGAAAATTTTGAGGATTCTTGCTGATGAAATGCAGCCCCTCTCTGGGTACACGTTGTCCCGATGTGACAAGGCATCTGGTAAAGTGGCCAGCCTGCCTGGGCGGTAAGTGATGATAAAATGAAATTAAGATAGAAATTCAGCCCAATGGGCTTGATGACGAGTAAGGACTTTAGAGGACATAAAATACTGAAGAGAACAATGGTCTGTCAAGACCTCAAAGGAATCTGAAAGCGAAAGGAGAAAAGCTCTCCAGCGCTTGAGAGCCCAAACAATGCCAAGGAGTTCCTTGTCATGAATTTCATATTTGAGTTCAGCTGGTGAGAGCTTGCAACTATCAAATGCAATGGAAAGCTTTCCTGAGTCATTCACCTGACTCAGTACAGCACCCAAGGCATAATCAGAAGCATCAGTCTCTACAATAGTTAGTAGAGAAGGATTAAAATGAGAGAGAATAGGAGCAGTGCTGAAAGCTTTTTTGAGTATTTGAAACTGACTAAGAGCTTCCTCATTGAAGATAAAGGGAGAATCTTTTTTAAGGAGGGAAGTGAGAGCAGAGATTTTTTTGGAATAACTTTGAATGAAACAATAATAAAAGTTGGCAAAGCCAAGAAAAAATTGGAGGGCCTTGATGTTCTTGGGCTGGGGCCAATTGAGGATTTGTTGAACCTTTGAATAATCCATCTTTAGTCCATCACTTGAAACAACATAGCCCAAGTTTTCCACACTTGAGGCATGAAATACACACTTTGAGGCTTTAGCATGTTCCTCCAAAGAGCTAGAGAAGATCATAATATTATCTAAGTACACTACAACAAAGATATCCAAATAATATGAAAAGATATCATTCACAAGATTTTGGAATGAAGCTGGAGCATTGGTTAAGCCAAATGGCATAACCAAATACTCATAACTACCATATTTGGTTCTAAAGGCAGTTAAGTGCTCATCCCCCTCTTTGTTTCTCAGGAGATCATAAGCACCATGCAGATCTATCTTGGAGAAGATAGTAGCACCGTTGAATACGGTAAGAAGCTGGTTCATAGGAGGAACAGGATACCTGTTCTTCCTAGTGACAGCATTAAGTTTGCGGTAGTCAACGCACAAACAAAGACCACCATCCTTTTTCTTGACAAAAAGGACAGGTGCTCGTGTTGAGGAGGAGCTTGGTCTAATGAAACCTTTCTCTACATTCTCTGAAATGTAGGCCCGCAGTGTTTCTGACTCATTTTTAAATAAAGAGTAGATAACACCAACTGGAGGTAGAAGACCCTCCAATTTGATATGGTGATCACAGGCAGGGTGTGGAGGAAGTTTCTCTGCTCTCACCTTGGAGAATACATCCAAATAATGGTGATAAGCAGGAGGGACTTCCTTCAACACAGTTTCAATCTCTTCTGGCTCTTCCTCCTCATCCCACTGCTCCTCCAGGGAGGCATGAAGAGACAAAGGAGGAAGGTCCATATCCCCTTGAAAGAGATGAATTGAAGATATAGCAACATCTTCTCCAACATCTTTTATCTCTTTGAATACTTCATCTCTTAATGAAAGTAATGAATGAGAGGGAATGATGGAAGCGATATGGGCAGAAGGAGGAAGGGAAGGTGTCTTAATCTCACCAACCAGAGCAACACTGTTGACAGCAGTGGGAAAGTCATTGCTAGTAGAAGAATTGATACCACTAGAATCCTTATGACTAGAATCATAGGTGATCAATCCATTTTTCCAATCAATAATGGGATTAAAATGGTAAAGAAAATCATAGCCCAATATTAGGTCTTCTCCCTTGGGTGAATCTATGATAAAGAATTCCCATTCAAAGCTTGGGAATGAAGGTAAGTCAACAACCCACTTGGTATAATGGGTGATGAACAGGGAAGTAGATTAATTGGAATCTTTTCAGGGAGCTCTGACATGGTTAATGAGGACTTGAGAACAAAACGCTTTGCAATAAAAGAGTTTTTAGCACCAGACTCAATGAGAATACTATAAAAAATATCAGAGAGAGAAGAGAAAATAAGAAATATTAAAAATTTCTTGACACTAGTATTCAGAGTGTACAATTGTGCTCTTGAAGGAAATAAGTGAGAACCATTGAACAAATCATGATTCCCACTCAGGCTTTTCCCTGCTTGCTAGGGAAGCCTTTTGATGACCCTTGCCTATTCTCAGGCCTCTTGAAGCATTTTTCAAATGGGTGCTTTCCACCACAATAATTGCACAAGCCTTCTTTAATCCTCCTCTCCTTTTCAGAACCAATTAATTGGTTGTCCTTATTGAGGAGAGCAGCATGAGGCTTCTCTTTGGACACTTGAAAATTTTTCCCCTTCTTATTCTTCTGGTGATAAGGCTTCTTTGATGATGAACTTTGAGGGGGCTTGGCAGAGTTGGATTCACTGATTGGAGGCTTCTTTTCTTGATGACTTCCATTTTCCTTCTGCCTCTCATGGTATCTGGTATCTAATTCCAAAGTTATGTTCATGAGCTTTTGAAGGCTATCAAAGTTTCCAGGGTGAGGAGCCAATTGGTCCAACAATCTTGATTCCAAGCCTCTCCTATACATATGAATATAGGCCCTTTCCCCCCAGTCTCCAATTCTTGACATTAAACTTCTGAAATCTGCTATGTACAAGGAAACTTGACCACTTTCTTTCAAGCTGAGATTGTCTAACTCTTGTTCAGCTTTCCTGACTTCATTAGGATCACCAAACAGAGTGAATAACTGGGTTTCAAACAACTTAAAGTTATTGAGGAGATAAGAAGGGTCTTCATTGGAGATATTTGAGAGGTAAGGTTCAATCCATTTTCCAGCTCTACCAGTAAGAAAAGAAGTCGAGTATAAGACCTTCTTCCTGTCAGAGAAGAAGTTTGCTAGGTCATTATGGAAAATTAATTGACAATATTGAGTAAATTCTATCAATTTATAAGCTTTGGTACCATCAAAAGAATCAGGTGCCTTCATTGATAGAGTCTTGAATGCAGGGAATTTTGAAGTGTCCCTTGGGGCAACTGCTTGAGTGAGTTGACCCATGAATTGAGTCATCTGCTCCATCATTTTGAGAAAATTTGGTTCAGCTTGAGCGACAAGAGGTTGGTTAGAAAGGGCTATATTTGGAGCTTCAGAAGCCTCAGGGGCACCTGCCAAGGCAGCTGCTACTTCAGCTTCTTCAGACTCCTCCTCTTTCACAGACTTCTCCCCCTCTTCATCTTCAGCTTCCCCTAATCTGCTTCTAGGCCCTTGAGGAATGCTTGGATAGCCACCCAAGAAGCCAGAGAATGATCTTGACCTTCTTGACTTCACACCTCCTCTTCTGAAGGGTGCCGCTCCTTCCATTGGTGGTCCTCTGTCCAAGTTTGCACTCAGTTGATGAACTGTTGGTGTGTGGTCAAGAGGAGCCTTTGCTGTAGGAGTGAGAACAGCGCGATGTTGTTGAGATCTTGTATTCTTGGCTGGGGGGCTATGCTGAACTGGCATTATTGAAGAAAGAGAATAAAACTTGATGATACTTGAGAATAAACAAGGCTTGACCAAAACAATCAAATGAGAATCTTGATGAACTTGGGAAATCAATCAATAGTCTTGAAGTGAAACAACATGAATAAATCTTTAAGAGTGAAGATGACAAAGTCAAATTCTTATGAATAATCAATTTCAATCAATAAGTCAAATCAAGTCAATCAAACAATCAAATCAAATAAGTCAAGTCAATTCAAAATCAAATCAATTGTGTCTTGAGGAATTCAATCAATATCTTCAAAAATCAATTCAATTTTCTTGAGGAATCAAATTCAAATCAATCAATTAAATCAAATCTTGAGGATAAGTCAGCTATCTTGAGGAATCAAATCAAGTCAATCAAATCAAATCAATCAAAGTCAAATCAAAGTCTTTAGGTGAAATTAATGTCTTGAGGAATCAATCAATCAATCAATAAATCTGGAGAAATTTCAAAATCAGAATCACTGAATACCCCAAATCAATATAATCCCTGAATGATGAATCAATTAACCCAAATAGTTCCACTCAAATAACCTGATAGAAACCTTAATTCAGACAAAAAGAGAAATTAGAATGATAAAGAATAAAGTGAAATGGTCAGCAGAATTTTGAAATAAGAGAATCAATTTTCATTTGAGTGAAATGAATGAGATGAAAATTGATGAGAGATAATGAAATCATAAAAATCATAAAATCATGAAAAGATCATAATTGAGAATGAGAGAAATGAATAAAATGAATGAAAAGAGAAAGCAATTATGAGTTAATTAAAATAATGTCACAGGGGCTCTTCTAAGTTAAGAGGGCCTGGCACTCAGTGAACAGACTTACTTATGGAGGGCTCAGAATAAAATACTCAATGGATAAGAGTATTGATATAAGAGGATAAATCCCTAGTAATAAAATTATAAGCATTCAAAGATATGAGAGAAAAACAAAAGAAATAATAAAGAGCCAACCACAAATAATCCTGTATCACTGTTTCAACCTGTTCAGAAAAGAGAAAAGGATTAATAAGGGATATGGCCACCAGGACTCTACTGAACAGGTGAGGGAAGGCAAATACTAACTTAATAATTAATAAAATAATATTTCTGAATGAGAAATAAAATAATATTAAATAATAAATCCAATATTCTAATTAACTGGGGGAAAAACCCCCAGGTGGATGAAGAGGGGCTTGTATATTTGAGAAATACCAGCCTTGGAGTTTGGGTGTTGAGATACTTGCCTGTATGCTGGAAGAAGTTGGATGTGGGCTTGAACCCTTTATTGGTGAATCCAATACAGGTTATACAGTCAATACAGATATTTGCGCCTGTTTTGATGATGGGCCTGCATTTGGTGAATCATGTATTTGGGTCTTGCCTGTATGAAACTGTATTGAGGTCTGAAAACTGTATTTGGAGAATGTTGAATGGAACCCCCTTGCTGATTGGGTTTTGAAGGGTATCAATGAAGTAATGATTGTTGAAGATGATTGGTAATGCCCCTGCCTCCTTGGCTGTGACAAGTACTTATCAAATATTGAATCAAATATAATCATTAACTTGGTAAAATTCCCCAGAGGGAGGAAGAGGGGCTGTGTGAGAATTCACTGGTCCTTATCCAAAGAGTGAATTTTCTTGAGAATATTACTTGATTGAATTTATTTACACAATAAAGGCCCTGTATGGATTGATAGGGTCTGTACAGGAGGTGTGGTGAATCTGGGTGATCATACAGTGCCAGGTTTGTGAATCCAAAAATGTATTGGGTGAACCCAGCCTGTATTGGCATATCCAGCTTTATATGTCTTTCAAATGAGGATTTCTGAAACTTAATATTTTTACACAGCAAGTATTTTCTGATTTGGTGAGTTTGAGTGACTTTGAGTGACTTTGAGCTTAAATAACCTTTACCCCCAATAGTGGCTGTGACAGCTTTGGCCTACCAAGTTTTCTATAATTTGTTGTTGGTTTTTTTTTATCTTTTTATCTTTTTTCCAAAAAAATGAATAATAATAAGTAAAGAAAAAACATCCTTTTCCTATGAAACTCCTCTTGATTGTTAATTCGAGACAACTTAAATAAATTGTTTTATATTTTTGTATATATTTCTATATATAGTATATATATTACTATTTTTTTTGTTAGTCTCTGTGCTTTGTTCTTTTTCTGGCTTGAAGAAAGAATAAAGAAATTAAAAAATTTGAAAAAATTGGTAATAGATAAAGAACTTGTTCCCCACCCCCAAAAAAACTGAGAGACAAGTGAGCTTCAAATTTCTTAGAATCAAGCCACCATAAAAAAACCAAAGGAAATAAAAATCAATTAAGAAAGAATAAATCTAATAAAATGAGAAACTAAAACTCAAAATAAAATCTCTTAGTGTATGCGGAAAAGTAAAAAATAAATAAATAAATAAGGTGAGAATGGAGAGCTATATGACCAAAATAAAGGAACCAGAAATAATAATAATCATAAATTTAAATTTAATTCCATCATATATACTCTGTATATGCTTTCTAATATCTTTATTCTCTTGATATATATATATATTCCATTAATTAAGAGACAGATTCAAAAAGAGAAAATTTTATATAATCAAGAAAAAAATGAAAGAGCATAGAGAAAAATAAAAAGCAAAATAATCAAGAGTAAAAAATAAAAAATAAACAAAGGAAAGAAGTGGGCCTCAAGTATCAAGCCAGGACTAGCATTTTTGGGGTTTACCTTTAGCCCCTTCATTTCTTGTCCTCCATTTGTTCTCTTATTTTTCTTGGAAAGTAATTAATTTAAAAAATTGGGAAATTATTCTTTAATTCTCCCTTGGTCCATAAAAATATTTTTTCTGCTTCTTTCATCCAAAATTAAATTAAATTCAAAATCCACTATGACAACTTTCTAGTGTAAAGTTCCCTTTTTATTGAGCTCTTTTTAATTTTCTTTTCTTTTTGCAAATTGGAAAATCTTTTTTCTGAATTTTATAAAATTCTTTTTCTTTGGAATAAGATCAGAAATTTCTTCTTTTATTTTGTTTTATTTATTAAATAATTGCATATTTTTCTTCAGAATTTATTTCAATGGTTTAGCTGGGTTATGTTGATTTTTGAATGGGAGAGCTTGATCCTTAAGAGCTGTTGTATTTTTCTCTTTACCCACAGAAATAACTAAATGTGGTGATAATTCTTTTTTTTTCTCACAAAATTATCAATATGGGACAAATCCTCATATTCTAAAATAATCATTTCTTCTGGTTATTCCATCTGCAAAGGAATGTTTTGGCTGGTCTCACAGCTAGGTTTTTTTAATAATAGATTTTGAATTTTGGTGGTACTCAAGCTCTTATTAAGATGTTTCTCATTATCAAAATATTCCCCAAATATTAACTGTTCAAGCTTTCGTAGTGGTTCTTTAAGGAATTCCATTAAATATAACATCATCTTTCACTAATGGTGTTTCATTTACATCTTTAATATTTTTATTTTTTGGTAATGGGAAGTTCAATTCATTTTCCTGTATCAAGGAATCTATAGATGGTTAGAATATTTGGGTTTAATTGTTATCAGAAGAGTTTTCTTCCATTGAACCATTATAGAGCTCTGGAATTAAGCTGTTTTGTGTAGTACTCTGTGGATCCACCTCACAATTCTGTTCAAGGCCTTCTTTGATAATTTCTGGAGGTATGGGATATTCATCTCAAGTTATTTCTCCAAATATGAAATACTCATCATGGAGTAGGTCTTCTAGGCAATAGGGCTTGAAGCATTATAAGGAGATCCTTCTTTTATAGTCATCATTTCATGGAAATATTGTTGGTTAAAATCCATTATTCCTATACTAAAAACTTTCATTCCTTAATATAGATCTTCTTAGGATTTTTTTTTATTTTTTTAGGGAATTGAACTTTTATTTGATTATTATGGACATTGATTTTATTTTTCTTCTTCACAGCTTAAGGTTATTCACTTCCATAATTGAAGCCAATTTAAATGATTACAAAAGTCTTTTTCCAAGACTTTTTGGCTTGAATTGCCTTCTCCCATAAATCTTAAGTACAGTGTTTCATTGATGGGCTAGAAAGCTTGAGCTTTGTTCATAATATTTTTGTTGAATTATTTATTTACATGTTTCATTTTCTTTGAGATTGGCTTCAGCCCAATTTCTGCTTCCATTTTAAGAGTTATGCAGCTATATTCCAAGTTTTGTTCCATGAAAGCCATCACAGTGAATTCTCCCCATCCTGTTCTGACATTTATTAATGATTTCAATCCATAATTGGATGAATAAGTGGCAAAGGGGTTATTTTGAAAATTTTCCCTACTAGTGGATTCTGTGTTGCTTTTCATTTCCAATTCCATAAAGATTAACTTCTTGATTACTTGGTCTAAGTCAAGAGGCTCTTGAGTTTGAGCTTATTCTTCCTCTGATAAATTGATTTCTGGATTTGGATTTGTTGATTCCACTTCAAGTGCAGAGATACTATTATTGATTTCATTTGTATTAATTCCTTCTGTAAGGGTTGGTTGAGCTTCAGGGAATTGGAATCTCCATTCAGCTTGAGATCTATGATTCTTTTTGATTCTAAATATCATTTTGAAAAAATATCTTTTGATTTTGGAGGACTCCTTCAATTTTGAATTATTATATTATTCTTGATTGGATATTTCCTACTTTTTTCTTTTTCTAATAAGTACCATTGTTTGCATATTTTTTTGAAAGACTTTTAGCGAGGTGTTTGGTCTTTGAGACTTTCTTTCTTACTTCCTCCAATTTTATGGTAGACGCTTTCATATTAGAGCTATAAGTGTTTTCAAATTTTGGATGGAGAGGAGGGACATTATTATCTAGGTTTCTAGCTGTTTGTGAAGACACTAATGGCTATCTAACTCTTCTCTCAAATTATATATTTATCAATTTTTTCTTCAATATAAAATTCAAATTTCTTGAGGGGTGATTTTGTTTTTGGTTCTTCATCTTCCAATTCTGTTATTCTACCCATTTTACACATTTCCATTCCTCTGGATGGTCCTGTGCACCATTATTTTGATTCTGGTGTACATATGTGTATACACAATCTTCTGCCATAAAATTCTTTATAACTGAGAGTTTCACCTTTTTGTTAAGAGACTCAAGTCTAATACCATTTGAAGCAAGGAAAGGTCTTCTGATCACTTTATAAACAGCACCTCTGGCTAGAAAGAAGTGAATTTTTCTGTCATCACCAGATGGTAAGACAAGGACATTACTTTCTGATAATCCAACAATTTCTGTGCTTTGGTGTCCAATACCTCTGATTCTCATTTTCAGAACCCTCATTGGTAGTCCTTCTTTGATGGATTCCACTTCGGGTACTATATTGAGTTCAGCTCCAGTATCTACTAATGCTTTGACTTTATGTCCTTCTTGTCCAACTGAGAGCTCAATCATTCCAAGGGGATAAGAGTAATCAATTTTTTCTTGAATCATTATTTAATCAGTTGTTTTTTCTCTTGAAGTTTAATTCATCTAAGATAAATTAAGTATCTCCTTCATTTTTATAATGGACATTTGAATTATTGCATATACTTTGGTGATCTTGTGACTATTTCTTCTAAAGTGAGATTAATTTTCTGATGCATGACCTTCTTCATGACTTTTCTCAATTATTAATCCTCCCTCTTCAATGGAAGATTTTCTGTTCACTTCCATCTTTTGCAGTTTTATTAAAGCATCATCTTTCTCTTTAGATGGCTTAATAAGCTTTTGTTCAGTCGGATCTGGCTTTTAACAACCTCTTCTGGTTTTGATGGCTTATATTTGGTAGGCATTATGACATTTTCTTCTTCAGAGTCTTCTTCTTCAATGAATCTACAACTAATAATAGTCTTCTATTTTATATTTGCTTTGAATTGAATACTCTCTTTCAAGGTAGGGGTTGATTATGAACCTTAAATTTGTCTTCATTTTTAATAATTTGCTTTTTTTTCTCACACCATAAGAATACCCCAGAGGTTCTTCTTGTGCTGTTGAAATGTATGGTGGTTTCCAATCACACCAATTATCCGTTGATATTTAATAAGTTGATTTTTCCTTTTCCTTTTGTTCTTCCTCCTTGTTCTTTTCTTCAACCTTCCTTTTGAGTTCCTCTTGTTCCTTCTGAAATTCCATAACTAAATATTTTGGTTAAACCTTTCCATCATTGGGGTACAAATAGTTTAAGCCTTGTCTGATAAACCATTTCTTGATTTGATCGTCTACTAGCGCAGTAAGTCTTCCCACTCAGTGACCTTATTGTTAAGAATTAAGGAGTTGTCATTTGATTCTCTATGCGCAGAAAGTTGATCAAATCTTATCTACCTCTCCTATGCACTGGTTGTTGGTAAAGCCCACTCAGGGAAATGGATATTTCACATCATCATTGTTGTGATCATATTCAGGGGAAGTTGTTTGTGATATAAGGAGATACTTCTTCCATCTATGACAGAGAAGAAACCAACCTTCCTTTCTCAAATCATAATTCTTACAATTCCACTCACTCAAGAGGAGACCTAAGGTAAAAGTTCTTCCAGGGTAGTTAGTCAATTATTATTCATTATTAGTTGCTTGTGTTTCTAGTGTTGAAATACTTTGTACTATTGTTTTCAAGTGACTTTTATCACTGTGAAGGAGCATGTAGCCCATTAGCCAGACGCATTACTGTGTCAGGAATACATAGTGGCTGATTATATAAACATATATAATCTAAAAACCAGGTACCTAGCTTAATTGTCTGATTTACTTTGTTATTTTTTAGTATACTCATTACTCTTTATTTAGTTTATATTACTACTACTGGTTCTCTCAAGTTGGAACGCAATCAAAATCATATAACTAAATTCTTTGCATGGTAGAAAGAGTTAGTTTCAATTGCACTCAATAAAACCAGAGATAGAATATACAGGAAACAATCTCAAATCCTTTACAGCCTACAGCCGATCACAGCTCATCTGATGAAGAAGGTTACTGAGCAAAAATCATCATTCTAACCTGTGACAACTGGGTTCAATGGAGTTGTCAATTGGATATCTTTCTTGCTGGAAAGGGTCATGAATCTTTACTGTCTCCTCCTTCTGATACTGATAAAGTATCTCTTAAGTTTAAAAAAAGAAATAGCAGCGCTCTGTAATTTTTATGGACTTGTTTTGCTCCTGAACTACATGGGATACTACTAGCCCATCAAGGATCATTTTAAAATTCCTGGGTTGCTCTTGGAAAGTCATGTGGCAAGAAGTCAATTGTAATAATGTGTGAAACATTGTTTAAGATCATTTAAATTCAATATGAACCAGGAGCTTCCTTATAAAAGCACATTGATATCTTTAACAAAATGTTTGCTACTTATGAGTCACTTACACAGGGCTCTGAAGACACAATGGTAACTTCAACACCTATAGCTGCAGCATTCTTTATCAGAAGTCTTAATCAAGATCAAGACCTATCTGGTTTAATACAGACTTTATATGATATCAAACCCTTTAATTTAAGCTCAGTATTGAATTGTGTAGCGGTAGAAAACCTTCAACAAGGTATGCCTCTAGTTCAGGCTCTATTGTTAGACAAGCAAAATCAAAATGATAAATCCAAACCTCCAGACCATACTGGAAACCGAGGTAAAGGAAAACCCCCTACCAGAGGTCAAAAAAAGAAAAAAGTTAATCCAAACCAAAAAAAAGGAAGATGACTCCTTGCAAAATTTAAATTTAGGGCAAAGAATCCAAACATCAATGTAGTTGCTGAACATTACAAAGAGCTGTCAGGAGATGCTCAAAAATTGGACTCAGATGCATATGTGGTGGAAGCCAAAGTACTAAGCATTGGATCTGGAGAATATGATAAGATCTATCTTGACTCAGGAGCTGTTTGATCAGCTGTTCATAACCTAGGTTATCTTACAAAGATTTTCAATTTCAACAATAAACTTAATACTTATGCTGATCCAGTGGATATCTCCCACCAAGGAACACTTATTTTTGAAGGAATACATATTTCTCCTGTGTACTATGCTCCTAAAGGAAAAGTTAATCTCCTTCCAGTCTCTCAATTAATGGACCATGGTTTAAAACCAGTGTTCAAAATAGGTTCTTTCCTTGAAATAATACTGAATAGTCAGCCTACAGAGAATCACAAAATAAAATAATATTTGTGGCTTTAACAGATAGAAGAGACTTATCAGCAGTCTCTAAATCAGACTGTGAGTCTTGAGATATATTTTACATACCCAAATAGGCCACAATTATCTTAAAAAGAAATTTTGAATTATGCATAACTCATAAGTCATGCATATATCCAAAATCCATCATTTTTGATTTCAGAAAAGATGAATATCTTTTTATTGAGTAAGTAAATCCATGGATTCAAGGCCAGATTTGGATTCTACACAAAAGTTCACCTAGGGTAGCTCCATAGAGTGAATAAGCTCAAATTAACTCCTTGAGGTGGTAATATGGAAGATACTTCAATACCACATCATCAATACCACATTAAAGATCTGTGAAAAATTTTGTTTTTCTTAATTTCACGCCAAAATAATGGGAATGTGAGAAATCCCATGTTACATATACACTAAGAATAGTGTTATGCATGTCTTGAGCACTTAATATCATGGTATCTTACATGGACGTTTGATACACCCATAGTGGATATCTCACTTTAAGCTTACATTTCTATTTTGATGTGAAAAATAGGCAAGGGGGATAAAAGACATCAAAGAGAGCCAGAGTACCCAACTTCTGAGGCCTCAGAGGCGTGGACAGCTCCAAGGCTTGAATCTATGGCTGATCTTGGCCTAATTGGTAAACTAAAACCCTTTGGGAACTTGGTTACCATGTTACAACTACTGTAAATCTTGAGAAAATAGCAAATAACCTGCTATTTTGACGTTCCAAGGAGGTAAAGGGCTACTTAGACTCCTGTAACCATGTCAATTCTTAATGATTATCCATGAATATACCCCAAAAGAGTAATTAAAGCCCTTTTTGGACTTGTATCCATTGATTTACCTCATAGCAACCAGTGAAACACTGATATTTGCAATTCTACATAGAAATGAGGTAAAAACTTCCAAAATTCATTAAAAGCACAATTCTTCATGAATCTTTCTGAAGCTTTCAGGACTAATGGAGAGCTGTATTATACATGGTACAACCAAAAATAATTACGGTTTTACTAGTAAGATTAAATGTTTTACTTACAGTCCAGCTTTGACTATTCTACGTGAAACACTGAATCTTCAAAAATTCACATTAATTACAACCTGCGATGAAATTTCCAAAAACATTGATAACTTTGAGAAATCAATGATTATTTTGGAATAAAAGAAGATTTACAGATGTTACTCCTTTTATTCTTAACCATATTGGGGTTGGTAGTCACGTAAAAGCATCAATTAAGTAATTATGATAAATCTTACATGACAAGAGATGATGCAATCAAAAATCCAAGAGGATTGATTGTTTTCTCACTCACTGGTTTTTCAGTTTGCTCCAAGGCACACCTCTGTGAGCTGTTGTTGACTTAAAAAGAGGCCTCCTCTTGCTGTTTTTTCCACATCATCATCATCTTATTATCATTTAAATCATTATTACCAACAAGTAAGTATTAGTTATAGCTATTCTTAAGTATTTTAAATCTTTCAGAATCAATCAGAAAGACGTGAAATTATAGAATCCAACTATATATTGTTGTAATACTGTTATAAATTCATTTTGATCCTTCAAATCCCCAATTATATGTCAAATCTCTCTATCTTATCTTTCAATAAGTTCCTTGGAATATTAGTGAGTGATTTATTTTTAATTCTAAAAGTTTTTCTCTAAAATTAGTTTTCTTCAAGAATTATCATTATAATTTTTCTTGCAAAAGATAATTATATATTAAAATAATTTTATTATTTTAATAAAAGAAGTTTTATTTTTAAAATCTTCTTGTAATTGATTCTTGTAGACAATTACTGCTCACTGTTAAAATCACTAGTAGTGTTTAACACGTGAAAGAAATAATTCTTTAATTATTTAATTGTGGCTATAATAATATTTATTATTATATTTCATAAGAACAGACATAGTACTGTTGATTAATAGTGATATTATCATCAGTTTCATAGTCACATCTTACACAGACCTATCAATAACACTACAGTAAAACTCTGATTTAAAACTGAAATTTCTAATAAAGTAAAAGCTAAGATTTTTTTGTTATTTTGATAAAAGTAATGATAATATTTTTTTTTGTTTTCTGTTATTTAATAAAATTAATAAGAATTTTCTTTTTTTTGGGTTTTATTTTGATTATAATGATTTTATATATATTAATACTAATAATAAGATTACTGGATATTCTTTTTTTATGTATTTTTAATGTTAAGTTGATATCACTACTTCTTTTCTTTTAATTATACTAAGCTTTTGAGAAAATCTGATGAGCTTTTTTCACTATGGTTATACTACTATTCTTTGAAAATACTAAGCTACTGAGCAAGGCTACTGAGCTTTTACTATTTTAATACTACTATTCTTTGAAAATACTAAGCTACTGAGAAAGGCTACTGAGCTTTTACTATGTTAATACTACTATTCTTCAACAATACTAAGCTACTGAGCAAGGCTACTGAGTTTTACTACTTTAATACTACTTATTCTTCAACAATACTAAGCTACTGAGCAAGGCTACTGAGCCTTTACTACTAAAACACTACTACTACTCTAGATATCCTGCTAGTTGAGGGATGGTTGTGATCCTGGATAGTGGGAACTTGTTCCATGATGCTGGGAAAAAGGAGGGAGAAAGGACCTCTATTTATAGCTTCCGGGCCTCCATAGAGCTTCTCAAAACAGGGAACTTAGAAAAATCATAGTTTGAGAGTTTTTAGCTGGTGAGACGTGTAGCTTTGATGTAGCAATGTGTTTGCTGAGAGAATTATGCTGGTGGTGCTTTTTCTTATCAAAATCATGTGATGTATTTGAGATAATTTGGCTGGTGAGATTTTCTTTTTGCCAAGAAAGTGGAGAGAATACAGCTCTTGACAATTGAAATTTCTTCTAGTCATATGATATATATGAGAAAATTATGCTGGTGCTTCTGTTTCTTACCAAAATCATGTGATGTGTTTGAGATACTTTTGCTGGTGACATTTTCATTTTTGGTGACTTTGTTACGTATTTTCTGAGATAATTATGCTGGTGGTGCTTTTTATTATCAAAATCATGTGATGTATTTGAGAGAATTTGGCTGGTGAGATTTTCTTTTTGCCAAGAAATTGGAGAAAATACAGCTCTTGACAATTGAAATTTCTTCTAGTCATATGATATATATGAGAAAGTTTTGCTGGTGTTTTATCTGAGTATTGTATCATTTCATATGGAGATTGCATCATTTCTATTAAGTTTGATGTGTGTCATTATTACTAACCAAACATTTGTTCTTGGAAAATATATTGTAATTTTATGCATAGCCTTGAGGTATGTCTTCTTTCAATTGAATCAAGGTGGGGAAAATACAGCTCTGATGCTGCGATCTGTCTTCATATACCTTTCTTTAGACTAACTGCTTTTAATTTCATAATTTGTTATTGATGATGCAATAAGGTGGATAAATACTTTGATACTATACTGTTCTTATAATGTCTTGATGCTGTGTATTGTATATTTCTGTTTGAAAGCTGTTTTTGTAGTTTAAATATGTTTTGCGTAATTTGTTTTATTACCCCTTTTTTTATTGGTAAGCCTGAAACTGATACTAATGGTATGGAATACCACATCCCCCTCTCCATTTCATTCTGTCCCCAGAATTCCAGTTGAAAAGCTTACCAGTATCAATCATATTCATTTTGTTCAATTTATTCTCCCTCCAATATTGACTCTTCATCTTCAATTTCTTCACTGCTTTGATTTTCTGACTCTGAACTTTATTGAACTTTCTTTCCTCTGGGATAAAAACTCTGTATGTGGCTTGCTGCAAATTTTCTTGTAGGTTTAGTGCCATCCAATTCTTCAAGCTCATAAGGTCCATTATTATTTTTATTTATGACTCTATAAGGTCCATTCCAATGGTTCTTGGAGAGTAAACCCCACTGTGACTCAAGTGGTTTATTATAAACTAATACCAAGTCCCCTGGTTCAAGTGGATTTCTCAGTCTATGTGCCATCTTTTTGGACAAATATTGAACTGCTTTGTGTCTTGAATCTCTTAATTTCTCTGCTTCTGCTAATCTTATTTCCTCTTTTGCTGCAATCTGTATAGTTCTTGCTTCCAATAGTTCTTCTCTTGGTGATATTATATTCCATTCAATGGCTAGATATGTATTTGTTTCCATATCAATTGGCAAAACAGCTTGCTGACCAAATTGAAGCTCAAATGTTGAGTATCCTGTTGTTCTTTTTGTTGATATTCTATCTGACAAAGTCACAATTGGTAGGTATTCTTTCCATTTGGATCCATTTTTGCTGCACATTTTTACAAGGGAAGCTTTCAATTGCTTATGTCCTCTTTCAACCATTCCTTGTGATTCTGGGTAGTAAGGTGTAGTTATTCTGATTATTGATCCTGCTCTTGTTACTGCTTCTTTTAGTTTGTTTCCAAATTCTGCTCCTCTGTCAACTGTCACTTCTTTTGGAGCTCCATACCTACAAATCCATTCTGACATAAACCATTCTGAGACTGATTTTGCAGTTAGCCTTGTTAATGCCACAGCCTCTGGCCATCCTGAAAAGTCATCTCTTGCTACAACTAAATATTTCCATCTTCCTGCCTTAATGTGAACCACATCCACGCTGACTCTTTCCAATAAAGTAGATGTTACAGATATCTTTTCTTATTCTTTATGTTGCAAATGACTCCTTTTTTGACATTCTCGACATGATTTGACCCATTTCTTGACTATCTTTGTCATTCCTTCCCACCAGTATCTTTTCTTTATTCTCCTGTATGTTTCATTTTCTCCTCTACGCCCCAGCTCTTCATTCATTTCTTTTAGTATCTGTTTCTGAGCCTTTTCATTGTATACAACTATTTGTGGATGTGCTTGATTTCTTCTTTTCAGCTGCCCCCCTTCTAAATAGAAATTTACTGATCTTCTCTTAATTTTCTTGAAGTATTCTTCCCCAACACTTTGTGGATTTTTCAGACTATTCAAATATTCCTGCATATGTTTTCCAAATCCTTCCTGTTTTGTTGATATTTCAATATTGTTCGTTTTATTCCTTGATAATTTTCCCACTTTGCTTGTATTTACTTCTTTTAGGCCAAATCCTGGATGTGGTTTAATCCAATCTTCCTCTTCATCAAAATCATCCCTTTCACTTTCTTCTTTATCTTCTCCTTTTGGTCTTCTTGATAGCCCATCTGGCACAGTAAATGTTTTTCCTGGTTTGTGTACAATATCAAATGAAAAAAGTTTAATGTATGCCACCCATCTTTTCATGGGTGCATTTGGTAAGCAAGGTGTGTTGATCATTTCTATTAAAGCTTTAGTATCTACTTGAAGTTCAAAGTGTTGCCCCCATAATATTGTTTGAAGTTTTTTGAGTATTTTTGCTACACCGCAAAGCTCTAATTTTGGCTGAGAGTATTTAGATTCTAGTCTGGAAAATGATACTGATTCATAAAGTACTGGTCTATCCTTTCTGTTTTCATCCTCTTGCATACGAACTGCACCTGCTGCAATATAACTTGAATCTATTGCTAACTTTATTTTTCCTGAATCTTTATCATAATTTAATGTCTTCAAAGTAATCTCTTCTCCTACTATTTTCCTGAGTTTTATAAATGCTTCTTCACATTTTTCATCCCATTTCCACAATACATCCTCCCTTGTCAATCTTCTCTATGGTGCTGCAACTTGTGAAAAGTCCTTGATAAACATTCTGACATATGCACATAGTACTAAGAGTCCTCTAACTTCCTTCTTTGTTATTGGTCTAAGCAAGTTTTGTATCTTGTTTATTTTCTGTTTTGAAATCTTTCTTCCTCCTAAAGACACAACATGCCCCACAATATCAAGTGCTGGAACACAACATGCAAATTTTGATCCTGAAATTTGGAGTCCTGCCCCTTCTATGCTGAATAGTATTCTTTCTAATCTTACTGCATATTCCCAAACAAATCTTCTTATGAGTTGATTCTCCTTCAATGTTTTGTGCTGATATGTTGATCTGGGTCCTTTAATTCCTTCATCATCTAAAAATATTCCAAGGTGCTCTGGGATTTCCTCCTGAAGTATCCAAGTCATTTGTGCTTGATAAACTGCCACAGAGTTTGTTGCTCCTTGAGGTAGTCTTGTAAGCTGAAGTGTTCCAAGTGCTGTTTCAAATGTTGTAAGGGGTCTTGTAGTAATATCTGATTCCCTTTCATCGTATCCTCCCATAATATCTCCCAATCCATAACATGCTCTTCCTGAAAATGATCCTACAAACTCATCAACATTTGGTGGCAATCCTGCATCTTTTATTGTTACCTTATTGAGGTCTTGAAGAGCATGAACTATTCTGAGTTTCCCATTGGGCTTTTGCACACAAAATACTGGGCTTTTCTAGCTTGATGTTGATTGTTCATAGAGTCCTGTACATATTCTTTCTCTGAATAGTTCAATAAATTGAGGTTAAATTGATTTTGGTATTGGTATTGGTTTCTTTTGCCATTGTTCATGTGGTATAACTGGTATTATATAAGGTTTTCCATAAGAATGTTTTAGTATGCCTCTTTCTTCTTCACAAAATGCTATAGCATTTTGCCTTAGTAATATAACATTCTTTAACAAATTAATCTCTTCTTCTGATAACCATCCAGATGGTCCAAAGTTTATCATTGAAATTCTTTCTTCTGTAACTTTTGATGTTTCAAAAGATGGAGGTGGGTTAGGTGATAGGGGTGTTTCATATGGATCTCTTGATAATTCAGGTCTTTCCAAAGGTGGATTCAGATCTTGAGGCATAGCTTCATTGACTGGTCTAACCTTTTTGAGTACTGACTTATATTTTGTAGCATTGGCTTGAGCTTTCATGATTATTAGTCTGGTTTAAAGTATAAATTGATAATATTTTTTTTTTAGTTGAAATAAAAAACAGTCTTTTCCATTTTTGCTTTTATTTTTGTTCATAATTGCATTTGAGTTGTAGTTTTAAGTAATGCAAGGACTTCACCTCTAGGTGGATAAAACCCAGTATATTAGGTATACCAAATCCTGCATTTTGATGTCATACAAGGACTAAATTTAGCCTTCAGGTTGCTACCCTGTAGCTTAAAGTCATACAGCGACCAAATTTTAGCCTTCAGGTTGCTACCCTCCAGTTGAAAGTCATACAAGGACTAAATTTTAGCCTTCAGGTTGCTACCCTGTAGTTTGAAGTCATATAAAGACCAAATTTTAGCCTTCTTTATTGTATCTGTTCTTTTATCCTTTATTTTCATCAATACTTCTTATTTTATTTATTTTCATTATTATTATTGTTGAAATTTTGTTTTTTTGTTTATGTTGGAAGAAATTTTTTTTTTTTTTTTGGTCAGAAAAGAAAATTTTTGTCGGAAGAAAATTTTTATTATTTTTTTTTGTCAAAAAAAAATCATGTTTTTTTGTCTGTCGGAAAAAAAATTATTTTTTTTTTTTTTTTGTCCAAAGAAAATTTTTCTTATTTTTTGTTTTTATTGGAAAAAAAATAATTTTTTTTTTTGGTTTTTTTTTCTGTCAGAAGAAAATTTTTATTTTTATTTTTCTTATGTTGGAAAAAAATTTTTATTATTTTTTTTTTTTGTTGGAAAAATATTATCTTTTTTTTTTTCTGTCAGAAGAAAATTTTTATTTTTATTTTTTTTTTATGTTGGAAAAAAATTTTGTCAGAAGAAAATTTTTATTATTTTTTTTTTTGGAAAAAAATTATCTTTTTTTTTTTATGGAGTGATTAAATTAATGAGGTCTCAATTTGAGGTTAGTGATTCAGGGTTGCTTTCAACTTTCATCATATTTTAAATGGGTTCAATTCCCCCCTCTGGCAGTAATTCTGCTGCCAGACCTGTCAGTTTTGGGAATAGGGTAACCATGCTGGGTAGCATATTCTGAGCCTTGAGCAAGCTTGGTGATGCAACTTGGTATTGTGTGTTCCTGAATTCTGACAAACCTAACTGGTGTTTCAAACCTTGTTGGGATTGAGGCTGCTCAACCTTGATTGTGATTTTGTGTGGAAGACTTGTTATTCTCACTCATGCCTCATTGGGCCCCATGGAAGAACATTGGCTCTATTCAGTTTAGATCAAGCCAATGCCATGTGGGTTCCAACAGGAAAGTCAAAGATGTGTGCCGAATTGTTCTCTTTTTATTTTATTTTTTGGTCTTGTGCCAGTTGTATGTGTTATTGAGTTTCTCCTGCATAATTTCACTGAGAACATTGTATTGATTTTTGCTTTCTTTTCTTTTTTTTAAGTAGGAATTTGACTTTTCTGATGAGGATATCCATTTATCCTGAATTCTCTGTTGCTAATTGTGGCTTTATTGCTTGCGTTGGTAATGCTAATTACTTATTATTATGCTTTCTTTTGGTTGGCTTTTAATATGGAAATTAGTGGCTTGGATTTGACGCCATCATTTTGCAGAGCTTTTGTACTTTCAGATCTTGAATGATCTACCTTTTCTTAATCTTGGTGGTTGATTCTTGAAGCTGAATTTTAAGATATAAGAGCTATGTTTGCTCCATTAATTTTTATCATAAATCTTTTCCAAACTTCTGTTTCAGTTTTAACTCCTAAGTGTTGGTTATTAATGGATCCTTCATCTTCATCATTCTTTGATAATATTGCTGCTACCATGATTGATGATTGGATTGAAAAGAATTTTCCAGTATCTCCACTTCCTTCTTCACCTCCTGCCCTTGCATCTACTACTCCTCTTGATACTCCTCCAGATTGGCGAAGTCCATATTTTCAATCCCCTCCTGCTTTGATTCCACAAGACGATGATGTATCTTCTGGAGAGATTATTGAACAAAAGTCTTCTCCTGCTCTCAAATATTTAGATGATGATGATTCATTTGTTTGTCTTGAAAAACAGTCTTCTCCTTCACTTGTTTCTAGTATTGATTAGTCTGTTACTTTGAAAAGTCTTGATAGCTTCTCTATGTCCACTTTACATATGCTTAATGGATCTGATTGTTCTTTAGAATATCTTGATCAAGATTCACTTTAAACATTCAATTTTAACATAGAAAATAGTTTAAATCCACCAGGCTCTCCTTTTAACCTTCCTGTGGCTTTTACTTCTAGTCCTGATGTTAAATTAGCTTCTCCACCATTATTCTTACCTTCAACACCTACATTTTCATTGAATCCTGAATTCAAATCATCATTGTCTCCTGGAAGGATTGTAAAGGAGGAACCCAGATAGGACAAAATTGATGAATCAGGCTTAACTTCTTTTATCAATCAATCTGAATTAGCTCCATCTACATATAATAAGGCTTGCTGCTACTCTCCATCCCCTCCTAAATCTCTAAAAAAAAAATTCTTCAAGAAAAGATATTCTCTACGCCTGCAAAAACCACAGTTTTTTTTTATTTATTAGTTATTAATTCAATTTTTTTTTTTTTTTTGTTGGAAAAGAAAAATTTTTATTATTTTTTGTTGTTGGAAAAAAAAAATATCTTTTCTTTTTCTTTTTTCTGTGGGAAAAAATTTTTGTCAAAAGAAAATTTTTATTATTATTATTTTTTTTTTTTAGAAAAAAATTATCTTTTTTTTTTTTTTCTGTTGGAAAAAAATTTTTGTCCAAGAAAATTTTTTATTTTTTTTTTGTTTTTTGTCAGAAAAGAAAAATTTTTTATTATTTTTTTTTTTGGAAAAAAAAATTATCTTTTTTTTGGTTTTTTTTTTTCTGTTGGAAAAGATTTTTTTTGGAAGAAAATTTTTATTATTTTTTTTTCTTGGAAAAAAAAATTCTTTTTTTTTTTTTTTTTAAAAAAAAATTCAATAGCCCACACTACCCCAAACTTGTGCCTTTTTTTTTCTTTTGATTTGAGGTGGCATAAGGACAGATAACCACCCCTGTTTTTATATATATATATATTGAATTAAATTGTGATACTTGTACATTGAAAAATAGCTTTTGAATACTTCTAAATTTTTAATATTGTCTTGAATACTGATACATAGCCTGATTTATTTTTTTTATTTATTTATTATGATGTGAAATTTCATTTCATAACATGAGTGGATTTTTTTTTTTAATTTTTTAATTTTTTGTAATATTTGTCTGAATCATTTTTATGATCTTTTTCTTGAGTCTTGATATGAATCTTCCTTTTTCTTCTTTAATTTTTGTAACAAATAAGTCTTCCCAAATCAATTTCCAATCATCCTTGTTGATATTATAATTATGTGTCTTGAGACTAATAATTCCAAGTATAAACACCTCTTCCCACAAAACATCCCAATTGGCCTCTTCAATTACATAATTTCCACACTTCCATAATATTCTTCTTCCTGGTATGTCCACTAAATCGAGAAACATTCCTCTTGAGGCTTCCGCATCCCCAAAATATATTTTTCTTCTCCATTCTGCATCTGTTAATGTATCCTCTTCCCAATATATGTCTCCTAAATTTCCCTTTATACCATCATATGTAAGTAATTCTAGAAATTCCAGTCTTGAAAGAGAGAATCCTGGAAGCTCTTGCCAATCTTTAGATTCTTGAATTTGTTGATGCAATTCTGGAAAATTGAACAATTCTTTGAATTCAAAGTATGGAATCCAAATCTGAAATAAATCCTCTCCTTCTTCAACAAATGGGTTTTCCCAGTAATTGACTTCTTCTGTATTTCCTACAATTTTGAAATTTAAATCTGTCCATCCTTCTTCATTCCAACCAAGATTCCATTCCAATTTATTTTCATGTGTAGGTTTGGCATCAATGACTTTCTAGATCCTTTCTGAGTTTTGGTGAGATTATTGAGTTTTGAGATAAAAGACTAACTCCTCTTTGATAAGCCAGGAAGGCACTTCCACTGAGTGATAAGAGTTTTTAAAAAAATATTTTTCTATAAGGTAGTTTGAATGATTTGAAATTCCTCTTTGATAAGGCAGGCGGTCACTGCCCTGATACTAATACAGATATGAAAATAATTCTCTTTTTTTTAGGTTATTTCTTTTATCATTTTGCTATTTTTTATGGTGGTTTTTTTTTGATTGGAAATTAAAATTGGATTACTTCAGTTATTATTGAGAAATATTCAACCTTCTGTTGTGAATTACTGAAAGACATATGTCCTTCAATATTTCTCCAAATATCTTGTTGTGTTGTTTTCTTTGTGTATACCCTTTCCATTCTGAAACAAAACCTTTGACTTCATGAATAAACCTGTACCTAAAATCACACCAGCAAAGAGTTCCTCCCAATATTCCCAAACCATCTAGATTCAAATCTTCTTGAGCCCATAGCATTTTGTGATACAGTCCTTCTATTGTCATTTGATAATATCCATAAGGCTTCTTCCAGTAAGGATTCCTTAAATTTCCTTTGATTCCAATAGTGGTTAGTAATTCCAGAAAATCAACATTTGTAAGATTTGATCCAGGTAGTTCTGAAAGACATTTGGTTTGAATTATTGGTGAATCTAGCTCATAATCATACAGTTCCTTAGATGTTATTATTGGAAGTATTACATAATCTTCCAGTCCTTCATATTCTGGTATATCTTTCTGTATGCCATTTTGATTCTGGGAGTCATTTGGTAATACAAATGTAATTACTTGATTTTGATTAAATAAATCAGTTGAGCTTGAAAGGCAGCATATATGATCATAGGAATCATCAAATTCTTCTAGAATGCTAATTCCAGCTAGCCTTTGTGTATTTTCTGATAACTCTCCTTCTTCTAGGTCTTCAAATATTCCTCCTTGCTTGTATTTATCTTCCAAATCTCTATTATTTTGTTGGTATAGCTTAAAGTCATCTTCTGATTCTGCTGTTTCCATTTTTTGTTCAATCGTCTTTTGAATATTTTTATCCCAAACTTGATCCATTTTGTCTTCAGTAATTATGGCACTTTCCTTTTCCAATTCTTCAAATTTTCTTCTTGCCAATGGATTGATTATGTTTTCTTTTATTTCTTCACTTAGTAAATCTTTGTCAGTATCACTAATGTACCAAGCTTCCTCCTGAAATAAATTGAAATAATCTTCTGCAATTCCTGAGGAATTTGCTTCAGGTGGCTTCAGATCCATTTTGAATTTCTTCTGTGGGCTTTCTACTTTGTCTTATTTATTCATACCACTGAACTCAAGTGCTAGCCATTTCTCTGGGTCTTCTATGGCCATGTCCAAATTTCTTCTCATCTTTTCAGTTCCATTTTTATTTTCTCAATTGCTTCACTATCTTCTACCTTCACTTCATCCTCTTCTGGATCCTTCCCTTTAGATTTTCTTTCAGTTTGAGGTGGAATACTTTCTTTAGAGAAAGATAATATGCTAATCTTTTCTTCATCTATTATGTGGTTGAAATTTTCAAATACTAAGAAGTCCAGGTAGGTTTTCTCCTCATTACCAATAGTGACTTCAAGATTTTCAATTTGACCAATTGGTTTCAAAAAGTCATCTGTTGATTTTGATGTGTAAGGGCTGATTTTTAATTCTGCCTTTAGGGCTTTTTCCTGAGTTATGACATTTGACTCATTTTTTGCATTAAAAATAGCTGAGAAGGGTATTTTGTTTGGTCCAAGAAATATTGTCTTCACTCTTGTTGAAGATTGACTTTCTGTTTCCTCTGTTTCTTTTCTTTTGGATGATTCTGCTCGGTGTATTGACCATTTTCCAATCTCTTAAGATGCACAAAGCTCAATACCTCTTGGTGGAGAAATTTTCCAGCCCATAGCATGAGGGTTACATATTGGTAAACATAATCAACGTCCATCTTGCTCTGGATAACTAAATATTTCCCCTGGCTTGTGTGAAAACTCAAATTTAACATTATTATATGCTAAAAATGGTCTTCCAAGTATGGTGTGTACAGCTCCTTTTGCTGTGAATCAATGAGTTTCTCTTTCTTCTCCTGTTATCATAGTAATTGGTGTAAATTCTGAGAGTCCAACCAAAGATGTTGTATGTCCACCAATTACTCTGAGATTCATATTGATCTTTCTACTTGTAAGTGAGGCTTCAATTGCAATTTCCTCTGGTATTATATTAATTTCTGATCCAGTATCCACCAATGCCATTGTAGGATATTCTTCTCTTCCAATAAATACTTCCATAAAACCAAGTGGGCATGCATAATGTAATCTTGGGGTATCATAGTCCCATAGCTTTACTGCAAGTAGTCTTTCTTGAATATTTGACATATTGACTGATTTTATCACTTCTTTTTCCTGGGTAGTTAAATTTTGTAATTTATCAATAAAGCTTGGTGACATTGATAATATTTCTTTAAGAGTAAAATTTATCTTTTGTTCAAGTATTTTCTTCATCACATGTTCAATTATTAGCTTTGGGTTATTGGCTGTAGATTTTACCTTGTCTTTTAATTCCATCTTTTGCAACTCCTGTCTTGATCCCTCCTTGTCACAGGGGCTCTTCGAAGTGAAGAGGGCCTGGCACTCAGTAAACTGGGACTCACTTATGGAGGGCTCAAAGATAAGGTAAGAAGGAACACACTGAAGAGTGTTAAGATAAATTGCTAAAGAATAAATATAAGAAAAGCAGCAACAAGAAATAAGAGTAAGAAATAGAAGAGCCAACCACAAACAAGTCCAAGTCCACTGTTTCAACCTGTCAGAATGGAAAGAGAAGGGTTAATAAGGATATGGCCACCCAACTCATACTGTACAGGCAAAGAGAGAAAAGGCAAAGACTAACTTAAAATTAAATAATTATAATACCCAATTATAAGGATAAGAATAATTATAAAATAATAAATAAACTAAATTAATTAACTGGGGAAAAGTCCCCAGGGGGGAGAAAGAGGGGCTGGTATATGTGAGAATCACCAGCCCTGATCCAGAGGAAGAATTTTCATGAGAATAATTGATGATTGAATTGAGTCTGGCCAATACAGGTCCTGTACAGCTGTACAGAACCTGTACAAGAGGTGTGGTGTATTTGAGTGATCATACAGTTCCATATTGGTGTATTGAAGCTGTATTGGGTGAATCCAACCTGTACAGGTGTTGACAGGCTGTATGGATGTACCAAGCTGTATGCATGTTTCAGAATGAAGATTTCTGAAACTGAATGCTGATGCAGATACTGGATTTGCTGATTTGGGCTGTTTGAGTGGGTGTATGAATGAATACCCTTACCCCTGATGGATGGTTGTTACAGCATCCCCCTCTTGAAACTGGTGGGCTCCTGAACACCATAATACCCTGCCACTGTTGAGTGGCATCTCATTATCCCCACATTTTTTCAAAAAACTTTCTTTTAATTTTTCTTTTCCTCTTGGCCATTATCCTGAAAATCTTTCATTCCTCCTTCCCTGTCAAATTCAATTGATTCCCCCCTTTTTTTCCAAGTTTGAGTAAGTATTCCACTTTGAAGTATGCATTTCTTTTGTTCTGATTCAATCAACCATGCCCTTGAGATGTGGCCTTGGGATATATCCCAGAATAAGGACCACTGAGCTCTTGTGCTCAAAAAATGATGCCCAATGAGTATATGAAGTGTACTCATTGGGCAAGGCTTAATCCATTGAAAAATTGAAAAAATTCCTCCAAGGGGTCTTGTCCCCATTACCCATGGGAGTGGCCTCAACAGCCCTCCAAAATGTTTTGGGCTGTGGCCTTTAACCTGATGATTCTTGATATATCTTGATTTTTTATGGCCTTTTGGCCTTTTTGGGTGTTTTGGTGAATTTGGCCATAATTGGCCTTTTGGATGTTTTGGGGTCCTACGCTCCGCGGGCCGTACGCCGCGGTCCGTGAGGGTTAATGGAGGCCCCCAGGACCAGTTGAAGTTCTTGATCCTGCCTGTACTGAGTGTTTGGCCAAGGGAAAGGATTGCTTTCAACATTACAATCCTCGATCATCAAAATGCCATTTTTGTTTTGTTGGGAAGAAGCCATGCCGCCGTACCGGATCGACTTTGTCCCAGGTCAGGAGACACTTATGGAGCAGGAAAGATGGGCCTTATGGGCAGGAATTCCCCATTCTTGAGGAGCCTACCCCTGATGCCACTTCTGGCTTTTCTCAATGTGAGTGATTTGCATATTTTGATTGAATTGGTGCTGACATCTTGATGTAGTGACTGGTTCCAGGCAGAGGGATGTGGCCAGATGGACCAATGTTGGAGGGTCCATTCCAATTGGTGGTAGGCCCATCCACTACAGCTCAGAAATTCCAATTTCAAGGACCAATGCTGATGGAGTGGTGAAAGTAGTGAAGAAGCTAAGAAGAATTGTTGATTCCCCATTAGATCCAGATGCTGAAGGAAGTGATGAGTTGGATGGTGAAAAAGTTCAAGTTATTCCTCATTCCATTGGCCACCCATCCAGCAATTCCTCTTCTCAAACTCTTGCCAACACCAGATTCCACAGTCAAGTCATTCCCAGTACTCCAAGAACCTTCCAACCAATGCTTGCTTCCATTTCTACAACCCTTCCTCCTCCTTGACCAACTACTTCCCACACCACCAGGTCTGCCTTGAATCCAGCAGTAAGACCATCCCCAGTTCAACAGCCCAGGAACTCACCCATAAACACCTCCCGTCAACTCCAACCTGTGGCCAGCTCCAGCAGAAGAAGAGATGGATTGTCCCCGCTGCCGTTTCCTGCCGCTCAAGTTTTTCAAAGAAGAGAACGTTGGCCTATCCGGATTACCAGAGAAGATCCCAACGCGGCTAGTGAAAGTCAAGATGCTGTGGCCAGATTGTTCAGGAGGGCTGATAGGAATAGCAGAGAGGTGATTATGTATGCCAATGACAGGACTATCCCAGGTACTGCTTCTGAAGAGATGGCTGCAAAATTTGCCTGGTATGAAGATGAGTTGATAAATGATTTCCAGAGAACCTTTGATGATTTGGGTAGAGATAACTAGTTTCCTTCTCCTTGTTTGTGTTTGGTTTGCCTTCTATCCCCACTGTTATAAATACTAAAAAATGAAAAAATAATGGAACCTCCCAATACATGATTTGGGAGGGGATGCTGCTGCTTTAAGGAATAAAAGAAAGAAAATTATACAAGTAAATAAAGAAAGAAAATAAAGAATAAGAGAAAATGAGAGTAAAGAAAGAAATAAAGAAAAAGTCCTGATGGTTGGTCCTTCTTGTAGTGAGCTGCTTGATTCTGGCCAAAAGTGTCTGAAAAAAATGAAAACCAAGCATTTTGATGCTCACAGAGTGGCCAAGGTGATGTTTTACAAGAATTAGAACCCTCAGGGATGCATACCAGGAGATGGAACTTACTTTCATAACTTCCACTCCCCACCAAGCACCATAAAATTGAAAAAGATTGCCATAAATGACTTCTGAGATGAATTGCCATAAATGACTTCCCAAAATAATTGCCGTAAATGACTTGAAGTAATGAATGTCTTGAATTATGATGATTGGCATAAATTGAAATGATAAATGAAAAGAAGAAAAGAAAACAAAGAAAGGAATATTTCGCCATATCTTGATAAGGTCCAAATTGGGGAGTATTGGTGTTGTATGCTTCCTGAACCTGTCCAAAGAATTGACAAGGGCTCACAAAGTGGCCAAGGTGATGCTTACAACAACATATGGGTAGAATACCCCCTTGAAGGTGCATGCCAGGAGAGGAACTTACTTTCATAACTTCTCCTCCCCACCAAGCACCATAAATCAAACTCTTGAGGTATTTGGACCAGGCTTGTCTGGATACAATGAGTGGAAGTCCTTGACAAGATCTGGTGAGTTGGTAAGGTTTGAAGCTGGCTCCCAAGTGGTTCTTTCTGGGTCTTCACTGAATCCTTTCCACTCTACAAGATACCATAATTTACCTCTTTTGAGTTTTGAGTCCAGAACCTGAGCCACTTCCCATTCTTCTTGCTCCTCCACTAAAACTGGTGGTGGCAGCAATTAATGACGATTTGGGATAGTTGAATGCTTGACTGGTTCTAATAAGGACACATGGAATACAGGGTGAACTGTCTTCCATTGCTGAGGCAACTTGAGGTGATATGCATGGCTGCCAATCTTCTTCAGAACTTCAAAGGGTCCCAACCATCTTTCTGATAATTTCTTGGTGGGTCTTGTTGTGTTGATGTTCTTGGTAGCTAGCCATACTTTGTCCCCGGGTTGGAAATCAGGTGGAATTGCTCTATTTCTATCTGCATACTTCTTGAATCTCCTTATTGCTGACTCTAATTCTTCTTTGACAACTTTCTGTACTGATTGGAGTTTTGTTGATACCTTTCCAGCAGGTGAGTCTTGAGAAATATGGATTGAGTCAAAGCTGGGATTTCTTCCATAAATGGTGAAAAAAGGTGATTGCTTGGTTGATGAATGTTCTGCATTATTATAGGCAAATTCAGCCAGAGGGAGCCAGGTGTACCAGTCATCTTGATGATAGCTGACATACATCCAAAGGTACTGTTCTAGTATCTGATTTACCCTCTCTGTCTGTCCATCTGTTTCAGGCTGAAAGGCAGTTGAAAGATCTCTTGATATCTTGAGCTGCTGACACAATTGAGTCCAAAATGATGAAACAAATAAGGATCCTCTATCACTGACAATACTGACTGGAAGTCCATGCTTGGAAAATACATGACTAATGAAGATTTGAGCTAAATCCAGAGCAGTGATTGTGCCATAAGTTGGAATGAAGATTGCCATTTTTGAGAATCTGTCCACAACTACTAAAATTGAATGAAAGTTGTTTGACAGTGGCAATTGAGTGAGGAAGTCCATTGATAATGAATTCCAAGGACCAGACAGAATTGAAAGAGGCTTGAGTAATCCAAACTTCTTGTGATGAATGTTCTTGTTTCTTGAACATTGCTGACATGAGGACACATATTCTTTGATGAATTGATTCATGCCAGCCCAATAAAAATCCCTCTTGATGAGCTTGAGGGTCTTCTCCTGGCCAGGATGGCCAGCCAATGGTGAGTCATGACGCTTTTGAAGAATATTGAGTTGAAGTTCTTCATTGCTTGGGATTACCACTCTATCTTTGAATAATAATAACTTGGCTTGAGGTTCAAGAGAATAATCTGGAACTGATTCACCTCTTGCTAGTTGCTTGAGTATTTCTTTATAGTCTTTGTCTTGCCATACTTCTTTTTGAATCTTGTCCACTAAATCTGAGAAAATTTCCACTTTGATTGAGAAGAATCTTGACTCTTGAATTCCATCTTGTTTAAGTACTTGATGAAAATTATGAGGATTCTTGCTGATGAAGTCCACCCCCCTCTCTGGGTACACGTTGTCCCGATGTGACAAGGCATCTGGTAAAGTGGCCAGCCTGCCTGGGCGGTAAGTGATAGTGAAGTGAAATTCTGAGAGAAATTCAGCCCAACGGGCCTGACGACGAGTAAGAACTTTGGAAGACATGAAATACTGCAAGGAAGAGTGGTCTGTCAAGACCTCAAAGGATTGGAAAGAGAAAGAAGAAATGCCCTCCAGCGCTTGAGAGCCCAAACTATGCCAAGGAGTTCCTTGTCATGAATTTTATAGTTGAGTTCAGCTGGTAAGAGCTTGCGACTATCAAATGCAATGGGATGCTTTCCAGAGTCATTCACCTGACTCAGTACGGCGGCCAATGCATAATCAGAAGCATCAGTCTCTACAATAGTAGGTAGAGATGGATTGAAATGGGATAAGATAGGAGCAGAGGTGAAGGCTTCTTTGAGTGCTTGAAACTGACTAAGAGCTTCCTCATTGAAGATGAAAGGAGAATCTTTCTTGAGAAGGGAAGTGAGAGAAGTGATTTTTTTGGAATAGTTTTTAATGAAACGACGATAAAAATTGGCAAAGCCAAGAAAGGATTGAAGAGCCTTGATGTTTTTGGGGTGAGGCCAATTGAGGATTTGCTGAACTTTTGAAGAATCCATCTTGAGGCCATCACCTGAAACAACATAGCCCAAGTATTCCACACTTGAGGCATGGAATATACACTTGGAGGCTTTGGCAAACAGATTATTGTCCCTCAGTCTTTGGAGGACAGAGGCCACATGTTTGATATGTTACTCCTCAGAACTGGAAAAGACCATAATATCATCTAAGTAAACCACAACAAACACATCCAAAAAATCTGCAAAGATATCATTTACTAGATTTTGGAAAGAAGCAGGAGCATTGGTCAAACCAAATGGCATGACCAAATACTCATAACTACCATATTTGGTTCTACAGGAAGTTAAGTGCTCATCCCCCTCTTTGATTCTCAGAAGGTTATATGCACCACGCAAATCTATCTTGGAGAAGATAGTGGAGCCGTTGAATATGGTAAGGAGCTGGTTCATAGGAGGAACAGGGTATCTGTTCTTCCTAGTGACAGCATTGAGTTTGCGGTAGTCAACACACAAACGGAGACCTCCATCCTCTTTTTTGACAAAAAGGACAGGTGCTCCTGTTGAAGAGGAGCTTGGTCTAATGAAACCTTTCTCTACATTCTCTGAATTGTAGTCCCGCAGTGTTTCTGACTCTTGCTTTGATAATGAGTAGATAACACCAATTGGAGGTAGAAGACCCTCCAATTCGATATGGTGATCACAGGCACGGTGTGGAGGAAGTTTCTCTGCTTTCACCTTGGAGAATACATCCAAATATTGGTGATAAGCAGGAGGAACAACCTTCAACACAGTTTCAATTTCTTCTGGCTGTTCCTCCTCATCCCACTTCTGCTCCAGGGATGCATGAAAAGATAAGGGAGGAAGGTCCATATCTCCTTGAAAGAGATGAAGTGAAGATACGGCAACATCTTCTCCAACATCCTTTATCTCTTTGCAGACTTCATCTCTTGATGGAAGTAATGACTGAGAGGGAATAATGGAAGGGATACGGACAGAAGAAGGAAGGGAAGGTGTCTTAAGTTCACCGACCAGAGCAACACTCTTGACAGCAGTGGCTAAGTCATTACTAGTAGAAGAAATAATACCACTAGAATCATAGGTGATCAATCCATTTTTCCAATCAATAATGGGATTAAAACGGTAAAGGAAATCATAGCCCAATATCAGGTGTTCTCCCTTGGGTGAATCTACGATAAAAAAGTCCCATTCCAAGCTTCGGAGGGAAGGAAAGTCAACTACCCACTTGGTATAATGGGTGATGAACAAGGCAGGGGATTCATTAGAACCCAAAATGAAAAGAGGAATCTTTTCAGGGAGCTCTGACAGAGTCAATGAGTACTTGAGAACAAGATTCTTTGCAATAAAAGAGTTTGTAGCACCAGAATCAATGAGAATACTATAAAAAATATCAGAGACAGAAGAGAAAATAAGAAATTTTAAAGATTTCTTGACACTAGTATTCAGAGTGCACAATTGTTCTCTTGAAGGAAATAAGTGAGAACCATTGAACACATCATGATTCCCACTCAGGCTTTTCCCTGCTTGCTAGGGAAGCCTCTTGATGATGACCCAGGCTTGTTCTGAGGTCTCTTGAAGCATTTTTCAATTGGGTGCTTTCCACCACAATAAGTACACAACCCCTCTTTAATCCTCCTCTCCTTTTCAGAACCAATTCATTTATTGTCCTTATTGAGGAGAGCAGCATGGGGCTTGTCCTTTGAAGCTTGAAATTGCTTGCCCTTCTTGTTCTTCTTCTGGTGGGACCTCTTTGAAGATTAGTTTTGAGGAGGCCTAGATTGATTGGATTTAATGACTGGAGGCTTCTTCTCTTGATTGCCACCCTTTTCTTTTTGCCTCTCATGATATCTTGTGTCTAATTCTAAGGTGACATCCATAAGTTCTTGAAGAGTATCTAAAGTTCCAGGGTGAGAAGCCAACTGATCCAATAATCTTGATGCCAATCCTCCTCTGTAAACATGGATATAAGCTCTTTCCCCCCAATCTCCAATTCTTGACATTAAGCTTCTGAAATCTGCAATGTACAAGGAAACATGACCACTTTCCTTCATCCTCAAATTGTCCAACTCTTGTTCAGCTTTCTTGACTTCATTGGGGTCACCAAACAGAGTGAATAATTGAGATTCAAATAATGGCCAATTATTGAGGAGGTAGGAAGGGTCTTCATTGGAAATATTTGAGAGATAGGGTTCAATCCACTTTCCAGCTCTACCAGTGAGAAAAGAAGTTGAGTAAAGAACTTTCTTCCTGTCAGAGAAGAAATTTGCTGGATCCTTATGGAAGATTAATTGACAGGATCAGATAAATCCTCTCAATTTATGAGCTTGAGTACCATCAAAAGAATCAGGTGCCTTCATGGATGGAGTCTTGAAAACAGGGACTTTGGAATTGTCCTTGGGAGCAACTGCTTGAGTGAGTTGCCCCATGAATTGAGTCCTCTGCTCCATCATCTTGAGGAGACTTGGATCAGTTTGAGAGACAAGAGGTTGACTAGAAAGGGCTAGATTAGAACCCTGAGGCACCTCTGGAGCATTTGCCAAGGCATCTGCCACTTCAGTTTCTCCAGAATCTTCCTCTTCCACAGACTCTTCCCCCTCTTCATCTTCAACTTCCCCTTGTCTTGCTCTTGCACCTTTAGACATGCCAGGGTAGCCACCCAAAAGTCCAGAGAAAGATCTTGATCTTCTAGATTTCATTCCACCTCTTCTTGAGGGTGCTGCTCTTTCCATTGGTGGTCCTCTGTCCAAATTTTCACTCAGTTGATGAACTGATGGTGTGCGGTCAAGAGGAGCCCTTGCTGTAGGAGTGAGAACAGCTTGAATTCTTTGGGATCTAGTATTTTTGGCTGGGGGACTATGCTGAACTGGCATTTTGAAATAAATGAAATAAAACTTGATGATACTTTGAATAAAATAAGGCTTGACCAAAACAATCAAATGAGAATCTTGATGAACTTGAGAGATAAATCAATAGTCTTGAAGTGAATCAATATGAATAAATCTTGAAGAGTGAAGATGACAAAGTCAAATTCTTATGAACAATCAATTTCAATCAATAAGTCAAATCAAGTCAATCAAAATCAAATCAATTAAGTCTTGAGGATTTCAATCAATATCTTCAAAAATCAATTCAATTTTCTTGAGGAATCAAATTCAAATCAATAAATCAAATCGAATCTTAAGGATAAATCAGCTATCTTGAGGAATCAAATCAAGTCAATCAATCAAATCAATCAAAGTCAAATCAAAGTCTTGAGGTGAAATCAATGTCTTGAGGAATCAATCAATAAGTTTGAGAAATTTCAAAACCAAAATCACTGAATACCCCAAATCAATAAAAATCCCTGAATGATGAATCAATTAACCCAAATAATTCCACTCAAATAACCTGATAAAAACCTGAATTCAGACAAAAAGAGAAATGAGAATGATAAAGAATAAAATGAAATGGTCAGCAGAATTTTTGAAATGAGAAAAAGACTCAATTTTCATTTTGAATGAAATGAATGAGATGAAAATTGATGAGAGAGAAAAAATCATAAAAAATCATAAAAATCATAAAATCATGAAAAGATCATAATTGAAGAATGAGAGAAATGAATAAAATGAATGAAAGAAAGAATCAAATATGAGTTAATTAATTTAATGTCACAGGGGCTCTTTGAAGTGAAGAGGGCCTGGCACTCAGTAAACTGGGACTCACTTATGGAGGGCTCAAAGATAAGGTAAGAAGGAACACACTGAAGAGTGTTAAGATAAATTGCTAAAAGAATAAATATGAGAAAGCAGTAACAAGAAATAAGAGTAAGAAATAGAAGAGCCAACCACAAACAAGTCCAAGTCCACTGTTTCAACCTGTCAGAATGGAAAGAGAAGGGTTAATAAGGATATGGCCACCCAACTCATACTGTACAGGCGAAGAGAGAAAAGGCAAAGACTAACTTAAAATTAAACAATTATAATACCCAATTCTAAGGATAAGAATAATTATAAAATAATAAATAAACTAAATTAATTAACTGGGGAAAAGTCCCCAGGGGGGAGAAAGAGGGGCTGGTATATGTGAGAATCACCAGCCCTGATCCAGAGGAAGAATTTTCATGAGAATAATTGATGATTGAATTGAGTCTGGCCAATACAGGTCCTGTACAGCTGTACAGAACCTGTACAAGAGGTGTGGTGTATTTGAGTGATCATACAGTTCCATATTGGTGTATTGAAGCTGTATTGGGTGAATCCAACCTGTACAGGTGTTGACAGGCTGTATGGATGTACCAAGCTGTATGCATGTTTCAGAATGAAGATTTCTGAAACTGAATGCTGATGCAGATACTGGATTTGCTGATTTGGGCTGTTTGAGTGGGTGTATGAATGAATACCCTTACCCCTGATGGATGGTTGTTACACTCCTTATTCTTGCTCCTAGAAATGATTTTGGTATCATTATTATCTACTTCCTTCCCTTCTTGTTTTTTTTGTATTTTGTTGGAATTAAAACTGTTATTTCTTCTTCTGCCTCATCTTCCTTGTGGTAGGCACCTGGTATCTTCTTTTTAAAGGGTTTGTGTGTTTCATTTTTATCCTCATTCTGGGTTTGGCTTTGACTTTCCTGTCTTGCAGCTCTTTGCCTTGTCTGTCTAAGCCCAACATTTATTTGAAGATTTTCATTTGGTTGTGATATTTGAGGAGGTTTCCAGTTTCCCCACTCTTCTATGTGAGCTATAGCTGTTGCCTTCTCACCTTTGCTTTCCTCAATTACTGTTGTTTTTGCTTTTTTGGGGGTGGATTTGATTTTTCCATCATTTTCTTTGTGAAATCCTTCTGCTCTTTTGCAAAATGTCTGACTAATTGTTTTGCAGATTTAGGGCCTTCTGTGGGTACTCTTTGAAAATTTGGAAAAAGATATATTCCTCCATGCTTCAAGACAATTCTTTTCTCAAAGTCTTCTGTGAGGTGATTACATCTTATTGCGGAATTTCCTTCTTCTAGGCAGTAATAAAACTTCAGTAGGTGTCTTGGAGCCATTTGTGCTGGAAAATATGGTTGATAACCAGAACATATCGGTGGTAAAGGATATCTTGGCCTGAATGGCTGTGAGTTTTGTATAGCTTTCTGATCTTGATTATTTCTTGCTTGTGTTTTATTTGGAGATTCAACTACTTCTGAAAGTTGTTTGAAACTTTTTATTGATAAAAGGCTTTTTTTTATGGACTAAATTTGAATGTTTTTTTCTTTGATAATTGATGGATTATTGATGGTTGAAGCTGTCGGCCACTGTTGAGACACCAAATGTGGGAACTCCTTTTGGTGTGGGATGAAATAAGGCAGTACCTTGAAGGGGAAATTATTGGTAAGTCTGTTTTGAATTTCAGAATTGTCCAATAGCCATGGGTGCTAAGGTGTATTAGCTGCCCCTCTAAATAATACTGAATAGTCAGCCTACAGAGAATCACAAAAGAAAATAATATTTGTGGCTTTAACAGATAGAGGAGACTTATCAGCAGTCTCTAAATCAGACCTATCAATAACACTACAGTAAAACTCTGATTTAAAACTAAAATTTCTGATAAAGTAAAAGCTAAGATTTTTTTTGTTATTTTGATAAAAGTAATGATAATATATTTTTTTGTTTTCTGTTATTTAATGAAATTAATAAGAATTAATTTTTTGGGTTTTATTTTAATTATGATGATTCTATATATGTTAATACTAATAATAAGACTACTGGATATTCTTTTTTTATATTTTTAATGTTAAGTTGATATCACTACTTCTTTTCTTTTAATTATACTAAGCTTTTGAGAAAATCTAATGAGCTTTCTCACTATGGTTATACTACTATTCTTTGTAAATACTAAGCTACTGAGATTTTACTACGTTAATATTACTATTCTTCAACAATACTAGGCTACTGAGCAAGGCTACTGAGCTTTAACTATGTTAATACTACTATTCTTCAACAATACCAAGCTACTGAGCAAGGCTACTGAGCTTTTACTACATTAATACTACTTATTCTTCAACAATACTAAGCTACTGATCAAGGCTACTGAGCTTTTACTACTAAAACACTACTACTACTCTAGATATTCTGCTAGCTCAGGGATGGTTGTGATCCAGGATAGTGGGAACTTGTTCCATGATGCTGGGAAAATGAGGGAAAGTGGACCTATATTTATAGCTTTTGTGCCTCCATAGAGCTTCTCAAAACAGGGCACTTAGAAAATCCATAGTTGAGAGGTTTTAGCTGGTGAGACGTGTAGTTTTGATGTAGCAATGTGTTTGCTGAGAGAATTATGCTGGTGGTGCTTTTTCTTATCAAAATCATGTGATGTATTTGAGATAATTTGGCTGGTGAGATTTTCCTTTTTTCCAAGAAAGTGGAGAAAATACAGCTCTTGACAGTTGAAATTTATTCTAGTCATATGATATATATGAGAAAATTATTCTGGTGTTTCTGTTTCTTATCAAAATCATGTGATGTCTTTGAGTTATTTCTTCTTGTGACATCTTCATTCTTGGTGACTTTGGTATGTATTTTCTGAGATAATTATTCTGGTGGTGCTTTTTATTACCAAAATCATGTGATGTATTTGAGATAATTTGGCTGGTGAGATTTCCTTTTTGCCAAGAAAGTGGAGAAAATACAGCTCTTTACAATTGAAATTTCTTCTAGTCATATGATATATATGAGAAAATTATGTTGGTGTTTTATCTTAGTATTGTATCATTTCATATGGAGATTGCATCAATTCTATGAAGTTTGATGCATGTCATTATTACTAAGCAAACATTTGTTCTTGGAAAGTATATTGTAATTTTAGGCATAGCCTTGAGGTATGTCTTCTTTCAATTGAACCAAGGTGGGGAAAATACAGCTCTGGTGCTGTGATTCATCTTCATATACCTCTATTTAGACTAACTTCTTTTAATTGCATAATTTGTTATTGATGATGCAATAAGGTGGATAAATACTTTGATACTATACTGTTTTGATAAGATCTTGATGCTGTGTATTGTATATTTCTGTTTGAAACCTGTTTGTGTAATGTGTAAATATTTTTTGTGTAATTTGTTTTATTACCCCTTTTTTTATTGGTAAGCTTGAAACTGATACTAATGGTATGGAATACCACACCTTGTCACAGTCATGGTTAAAGTTTGCAAATACCATTATACACCTTTATCATGGAATCAGCCTGACATTTTGGGGTCCTGGCTGTGTTTTTTGACTTTTTTGGACCTTACAAGTGAGTTTTTCACTTTTTTTCTTGTATCCTGACATATTATCTTATCTTTGTAGGTGTAATTTCTTGAAAAACATATATAATACATATCTTATTTATATATATAAAGTGGTACATGCCATATACCACTAATTTTTATCTTTTGTAAATTACATCATTACATGGTTTATTATAGTTTAAGCACCACAACAACCCTTATTTTTGGCATGTTTTACATATAAAAACACCTCAAGCCACTAATAAAGTCCTTTATCTAATCAAATAAGGACACCTCTTACTGTAAAACTAACAGTTGAGGCATGGGTGGGTGTATTGGTAATTCAATTACCCTCTTGTATACCACATTTGTTCAGATTATACTTCCTAATTACAAGTTAATCTGTGAGATACTGGTATACAAATAGTGTACCAGATATCTGTAAGCTGTACTTCTGATGTGGAATTGTTAATTCAATTTCACTGCCATTATACAAGGGCATAATATAGAAATATATAAGCGCAGGGCCCATTCTTAGATGTGCAAACAGCATATTAAGAAGTCTTAACTGACATTAAGCCCTCTTTTCCTGTTTTCTTTCAGTGGAAGAGAGCTAAATCCCACTAGAGACCCAGTCACATGCCAACCTACCAGTGACACCCTCAGAACCAGAGGGCAGCAAGGGCAAAGGAAATAGGCACAGTGAAGACCTCATAACAGCAAAAAAGTGGACACCCATTGCCACTCAGAAGAATAGAAAGCCACAAAACCCTTCTTCAATACAAGGTAAACCGACGTTCACAACTTGTACAGGGAAGATTACCATAATTAACCCAGTTGTAACCTCTAAAGGAAAATTTCCAAAAGCAGCAGACACCAAATTTGTACAACGCACATTCAAAGGTAAATACCCTAAGAACATAGAGTTTTTGACTCCTTTCGAACACTGATATGTCACCTTTACACCTCAGAGACCTTGGCTTCCAAAGGAACCAGCCAGATGACAGAGAAGGCTTGTCCCAAACCAGAAGACCTGGAAGAGGACACCTTGGACACTGTGGTGGACCAAAAGACACTGAGGGAAATCATAACCACTCTGACATTCACTTTTCCATTCAACAGGAACCTCAAACCAGAGGACTGGAAAGATATGGAACAAGTTCTTCAGCTCCACCAACTCCTCAAAGATTTATTTAAATGGAGCATTCACAAAAGGAGTTTCAACCTGGCATCCCACTGGGCAGAACTTGGAGCAAGTTTCCAGAAGATTTGTCTCAAAGAGATAGACTTCAAAGACCTTATGGTAATCACCAAAGTTTTGAATCCCACCAGGCATTTCAGACTCCTGGAAGTGAGGGAAAACAGGATAAGGGAGAATCAAGCCACTATCCAAGCTATAGAAGAACAACTGACCCAGACAGGGCATACTAATATTCCTTCAGGCTCACAAGGAGTAGACCAAACTAGCTCTCCAGTGGCTTCACAACATTCAGGAGCCAAAACATTAGTGGCCAAGATTCACCATTCTTCACAATCCCAGGAAGATTCCAGGAGAAGAAGAGGACAAAGGGGCAAAAACAAAACCACCTTCAACCAAAGGAAGAGAGATTCAGACCCAATGATCCAGAAGGTGTTCTGTTTAGTGAAAGAGGTACAGAAGAACCAGAAGTAGCTGTACATAGCTCTATAATCAGTAGTCCTATTAATACAAATATTACCCTCACTCAGATTGAACATAATGTTTCAACACCTGAGAGTAACCTAAACAGTGATGCTGTAAGGTGTGGATATGAAACTTTGATAAGAAATCAAGTACTTTTCCTGTCCTCAAGATTTGTATAAGGTAAAATTCAATTAAAAATAGTAAGAAATATTATTTTTAAGAGAAAACACGCCAATTTTATTGTTTATAACTTTATTAGTATAAAACAATAATATTATAAAAATTTATTGTTTTACCAACAATAAAAATTTATCCAAAAAATACTCTACAAGAGATATTTTAAGGCTACAAAAGAAATTTCTTCAAGAGCAATTTCAATTGGAATTAATTGAGCAAAGAACTGCAAGCAATTAATTAAAGAACAGAGTCTTTAAAAAGAATATTAAAGAGAAAACACGCCCAAAAGTGACCAGAGTGAATTTGGAAACAAAGTGACAAAGTTAACAGTGATGAAAGATGCTTTAATTCACTTATGGGGTGGTTCAGGGGTAAAAATGATTATAAGAGTTACAAACAATGATTATAATGATTTTTTCACGTGGTTAAAAGGTTCAAAATGATTTAAAAAGGGTGGTTGGAATCTTTTATTGATTGGTTTAACAGTTTTAAACTAATTAATAAAAGGAAAAGATTCTAACATGAAGAGAAAAGAGGGGCAAAGAAGACATTCTTTTATAGCCATCAATTCTCTTACTCCAAAGGTAAAATTTACTCTTGTCAGTCGTGAGAAACAGTCTGACAACAGAAAATCCAATTATGGCATCATTGAACCCTGGTTTAGACCAAAAAAGGGCTGGTTTAAGCCATTTTTAGCCATTTTTAGCCACTTTAGACCCTTAAATCAGCCATTACTATAGCAATACCAGGCCTAGAGCCTTCAAAACACGTCAGAATGTGTGTCAGAGGCGTAGAAACCAGTTAAAACTGTTTTTACTATGATTGTTTTATCTTAAGGGTAGTTTTACCCTCTTGGCAACAGCTAAAACTACCCCAGTTGGTATCAAAACCTCATCATCAATTGAGTTCACAGACCCTGTAACTCAATTCCAGGCCAAAAGTGATGAACTTTTGCGTGAATTTTGACATCCCACGCCTGTCAGCAAGGAATTTGGGGGTCTAGCTCCCCCTTAGAGCTGGAGTTCCTTTTCCCCCCCAAATTTAATCTTTCCAATTTATTTCTCCTTTAATTCCTCATCATGTATTATACTTATAATTTACATATGTAATTCAATTCAATTGTACAGTACAATACAGTAATAATTGACACCTCATATGTAAATCAAAGTTCACTTATGTAATACACACGCACATTTTGACATTTCAATTGAATTCAATTGAAAATACTTCAATTCCTCATAACTTCTAAACTAAACACAACACCTCAATTTTAACACAAAAATTGATGGTTAACACCACATGTGGTGTGAATTAAATTAAGGTTTTGAGGATTTTCAACTTTTGTATTGAAAATACTAAAAACTTAATTTAAGCTTATTTAGAGTTGAGTTACAAGAATTTCACTCAGAGGTGACCCCACCTGATTTTTTATGAGGAATCCAATGGTGAAATAAATTTTATGTGTTTATTTATTGGATAAAAAGTTATGATAATTTTTATATAACTTTTTTCCAAATTTATTTATTTCTTCACAATTTTGTTAAAATTTTATTTTTACTTAATTTTTTCAAGTATAAAAGTAATTTTATACTTACAAAATTTAATGTATTTTTTATTTTTAAATTGTAATTAATTTTTTTATTTTTAATATAATTTTATATTTATATTTTGATTTTTATTTTAATAATATAAATAAATTTATTTTAATTATATTAATATGTTATTTTTTATATTTGTGGTCTTTTGGGTATATGAAATTACCTCTAAGGCTCACATTCCCTCCCCCTAAAAAAGAATATTACTTTGTAATATTGGTGTTTCTAGTGTGTCTGAATCTCCTCAGGAGTTTGGTAGCTTCTGGTATATCTTTTTCTTCTAACCATTCATCTTCACAAGTTGGGTCACTGTACCTAACAAGGTATTCCCTTACTTTCTTGGTTCTTAATTTCCTTTCTTTAAGAACTTTGGTTATTTTCTTAGTACCAGATGTCTCAATAGGAGGTATAACTTGGGGAATCTTATTCCTCAAGGGAAATTTCTCAGCATCACTAGATTTATATGGCTTTATCAAGCTTACTGGAAATGTAGGGTGCTTATTGCTAAGTTCTTCAGATAACTCTACTTCAACAGCATTTTCTCCATGGAGGGCCTTAATCACAAAAGGTCCTGCAAAGGAGTCTTTCAACTTTTTACATCCTTTGATGTT
This sequence comes from Austropuccinia psidii, assembly GCA_023105745.1. Classification (NCBI taxonomy): domain Eukaryota; kingdom Fungi; phylum Basidiomycota; class Pucciniomycetes; order Pucciniales; family Sphaerophragmiaceae; genus Austropuccinia; species Austropuccinia psidii. Next base: position 13,868,059 of record JALGQZ010000012.1, on the reverse strand, counting down.
ATTGAAGTTAGTGGTGGATACAAGAACTAGGTCCCCCACTTTGAAATCTGGAGTTGCATGTGATTTATCCCATTTGTCTTTAGCATATGCAAAAGAGTCCTCCATGCATCTCACTGCATGTCTTCTAGCTTTGTCTAGCATTCCTTTGAAGGTAGCAGCTGTGGGATGTATTTCAATTAAGCCTTTTCTCAAGGAATCTTGGGGTAACTTGGGGTTCCATCCTTTTTCTAGAATAGCAGGAGTCTGATTGGTACTGGCATGGATTGATGTTTTATATGCCAATTCCAGTGCTGGCAACAGAGTACACCAATCATGGGTAAATCCATCACAATCTTTGAATTCAAGGCCATATGCACAAAATCTTCTCACCATGTCCTCTAAGGTTTGGATCATTCTTTCAGCCAAGCCATCAGTTTGTGGGTGGTAGGCTGTAGAGAAAGATAGTTTAGTGCCAAATAATTGGTGAAGATTTGTCCATAGTGCTGAAGTGAATTTGGGATCTCTATCACTGATGATATTTGTAAATATCCCAGTCCATGACACTACTCTATTCCATATCAGAAGAGCTGTATCCATGGCTTTATCATCTTTGTGACATGGTAAAAAGATTGGAGTTTTACTGAATCTGTCCACAATTACTAGGCAAGCATTATAGCTTCTGTCACCTCCTGGTGGTAGGCCAGTTACCCAATCCATATGGATAATTTCCCAAGGTCTGCTTGGTTCTTGGATTTTCATCATATTTCCAAGTCTTTTGCCCGTGGATTCATTTGCCTTTTGGCATCTGTCACAGGTTTTGCAATACTCTGCAACATCTTTCTGCCACATTGGCCACCATATGCAGGTCTTCACTTTCTCTTTTGTTCTGTCTTCAGAAAGATGTCCTGAAAAGGGACTATCATGGCATTCTTTCAGTACAAGATTGATTAGTGACCTGTCCACAACTGTCATGACACATGTGTGTTTGGTTCTGTGGTAAATTATACCATCCAGTAGGTGAAATCTTCCTTCATTATAAGATTTTCTCCATACTTCATCCAAGGCATGTATTAGAGAGTTGTCTTTACAGTCTTTGTTAAGTAATTGGCATAAGATGCTACAATTCTTATCTTGAGTGTAACTGTTTCTGACTTCTTCAAAGAAGGTAGTGTTTAAGTCTGTAACACTTATCCCTTCTATTGAAATTTGTGGGAGGCTTCTTCTGGTACATAAGCAGGATTATCAATGTCATTTGGTAATGTCCATCTGCTTAGTCCATCTGCATTTTTATGAATATTGCCATCTTTGTGAACAATAGTCATATTGCCCCTATATTCTTGTATGGCTATTTGCCATCTAAGCATATGTCTGTTGGGTGTTTTCATGTTCAGAAGTGATTTAACAGCGGTACAATCTGTTATTACTTCAAAGACACATCCTTCTAGAAAGTAATTTAGGTTTTCCAGAGCCCAAACAAGGCATAAACACTCCATCTGACTTGCTCCATATCTGGCTTCAGTTGGTTTGATTTGCCTAGATATGAAACATATGGGTCCTTCTACAGGTTTATCATTTATAATCTGAACTTGGTGAAGTGCAGCACCTAGCCCATCTCCTGATGAATCAATATAAAGCTTAAAGGGCAGCTTAAAGTCTGGCATCAGTAAGAGTGGAGCAGTGGTCAAGGCTTGTCTCAAAGATTCAAAGGCTTTTACTCTGTCAACTGTCATTTCAAAGACTGTGTCTTTGTCACATAGCTTATAAAGAGGTCTTGCTATGGATGCAAAATCTTTAATGTGTTGCCTGTAATACCCTGCAAAACCCAAAAATGATTGAATTTCTTTTTTGTTTTGAGGCATGGGTTTAAGCAGTACTGCTGCAACTTTGTTTTTGTCAATTCCAAGAGATAAACCAGATACTACATGCCCTAGTGCTTTAAGCTCTTTAAATCCAAAATGGCATTTCTTCAAAGAAATTTTCATATTGACAGATTGAATTTTTGTCAAAACCCTGGACAATCTGTACATATGTTCTTCCCAAGTTTTGGAGCAGACTATAATGTCATCAATGTAAATGATTAACCATCCTTCTGAAAGTTCTTCAGGGAAGATTTCATTCATCATTCTTTGGAAGTGTGAAGGTGCATTTTTGATACCAAAAGGCATTCTTAAATATTCATAAACTCCACAATGAACAATGATTCTCAAATACTTCCTTGCTCTTGGTGTTACCACATTCTGATGAAATCCCTTAAGAGCATCCATAGTGCTTATATATACTGCTTGAGATATTTGAGTGAGGGCAATCTGGATCTTTGGAATTGGGTATCTGTCTGGAACAGTATAAGTGTTCAGAGCTCTAAAGTCCCCAACCATTCTAGATTTTCCATTATGCCAAGCCACTATGACTGGTGTAGTTATTTCTACTTCTTCATTGTGGCCTACTTTTCTTATTACACCAAGGTCTAAAAGTTCTTTAATATGGCTTTCTAGTGCTTCTCTTGATTTTGGACTTGCTGGATATGCAGGTCTTCTTAAGAGTGGTGGATAAGGTCTCTCAATATTAAGGATAATATCAACTTCATGACCAATAATTGCCCCTAGGGGTTCTTTATCTGAGGCAAATGCTTCTTTATGGTCATATAAAAGAGAAAAGAGTTCATTTTCTTGTTTATCACTCAAATGAAGGCTTATTTCAGCTTCATTTAAGTGTTCAGACTTGAATTTCTCTAACTCTAAGTTGACTGGTGATACTTTGTTTACTGTAATTTGTCTTTTAAATGGTAAAAAGGCAAATTTTTGGCGCTTATTGTCTCCAATAGTAAAGTATCTGTCTTTGTTGTTGTGTAAATCTATGCCATACATGATTAAATAATCATTTCCCAATATGAATTGGGTACTAGAGCAATTTTCCATAACAACAAATTCAACAGTGATTCTTAAATTTCCATTGATATGTGGAAATATGACACTAGCCTCAAATATTCCCAATGCTTTCATTGGGTTACTTGCACTATTGAATTTTATGCCATCAATTGGCAATAATTGATCTTCAAAGTTTGGTACACAAGTTTTAAGAAAAGATTTACCAACACAAGAGCAGAAGGCTCCTGGTTCAAGCAAAAGTTTAGTGGGTTTGTTGTCAATCACCACTTCTGTTATACAGGAGTTACCAGCTGTATAACCTTTTCCTCTGTTTGGTTTGGTTTTCATGAGTTGTGCATCTTGGATTTTTGATAAATCAAGTTGACCATTGCTTAATTGTGGCAAGTGGGAATATGATTCCATGATGTAAAAAGTGGCATTGATATTTTCTATATCTTTTGAAGATTCAGAAAATATGGATGACTTGTCATCTGAATTTTCTTCAATTATGTCATCTTTTTCAACATCAGGTTCTTTCTCCACATCAATTTCATTGATTTTCCCTCTCTTTGGACATGTATTGGCTAAATGAGTGGTGCTTTGGCAAATATGGCACTTTCTGACTGTATCTGAAGACTTATTTTTAATATTATTAGAGTTTTCTTTGGGGTTTGTGTCCACAGAATCCTTCCAAGGTGTATTAAACCTTGTTTTGAGATTCACCCTACTGGAACCAATTCTGGTTCTTGTGGTTACTTCCTCTAATATATTGATAATGTCTTCTGCTGAAGATTGTTCAGTAGTCCTGCTCTTGACAGCATGCTCTAAGTCACCTCCACATTGTCTTAGAATTCTTCTATGAATCATAAATTCTGACATGTCAGGGTATAATGCTGTTAACCTGTCCTTTTGTTGACAAAACCATGGTAAGGCTTTGTCTTTATCAGCATTAAATTTGGCGGATTCAAAGGCTGTTTCAACCTTAAACCTCCATTCATCATTGGCCCATTTGTTGACAATTTGGGTTTTCCACCAAGTCCAACTCTGGTGTCCATGTGCTTGTCTCAATTTGATATACCATTTGTGAGCTGATTTGGTAAACAAGGTGTTAAACCTGGCTGTTACCAATCTGTCTGGTAATTCAAAATCTTCTTTGATCATGTCAATACCTCTGATAAATTCCATATGGTCATATTCTCCTTCACCACTGAAGTGAGGCCATTCCCTAAGTTTTGGAACTTCTTTTAATAGTGCTTGGCCCATTGATGGTTCCAAGTTATGAAAAGAGGTAGAAAATTCATCTTTTAACTGTGAGTTTTCTCCATCCAATACTTGTGGATTGGGAATTCTTGCACCCTCATTCTGGTTCAGAGGTGTAGACATCCTTGGTAAGGTGTTTAGCAGTTGTTCAATATCATTCATTTTACTGTTGTTACACCTTTGAGAATTTTTTAACTCATGTTGTAAGCTTTGTATAGAGTTTATGACATTCTTTTTATGTTCATCCTCTTTATATGTAAGCTCATTCCATAACTCTGTTTGTCTAGTATTATCAGATATAACTTCATTCAATTTCATTGTTAATTTTGATATTTCCTCTTTTGAGGTATCAAAATCCTTTTTCAAGGCAATTGTATTTGTCTTTACTTCAGCAAATGCTTTTGAAACATAATCCAGAGTCTTTTTATTGTCCTCTTTGATAGTACTAATGGCATGTTTTATTCTTGTCTCAATTATGTCATCAAGATTGAGTTTAGAATATTTTTCTGTTAATTCTTTAATAATTGCAGATTGTTCATTTATCTTAATGCCAAAAGAAGTATCATTATTGGAAGTTTTAATTGTTCTTAAAACCTTTTCAAAACACATAAGTGTTTCATTGATTTGGCACAGGCTCAAGTTGTTTGTTTTAATGTTGTTACAAATGGATTCATTTTTATCAGAAAGATGTTTTTTCACGTCCTTTATAGCATCATACAACTCTGGGATGGAATCAAATATATCAGAAATCATTTCTGGAACTTTAATCTGGCTTCCTCCTTCTTTTGTAATTCCATCATGGTTCTGGCCATCTGAAAAATCATTTTCCATGGCATCCTGCTGAATCTTTGGGATCCTGTAGCCCTGGCTGTAAGGTTTTGGAGCTTGTGCCTTCCCTTTGCCCTTGTTTGGAGTTTGTGGCTGCTTTCTCACGTTGGAATTGCTGCTGCTGGCCACTGGGGCTGTTTTTGGCACTGGTTTTGGTGGTGGAGGGTTGTTTTTCTTCCATTCCAGTGTCAAAAGCATCATGTTTTCTTCTCCATCAATGGATGCCATCCATTGAGCAATTTGCAAGTGTTGGGATGGCCCAAGAATTTTCTTACTGTCAGGTAAGAATTCATGCAATTCTTCCACAGGTCTGCAAGGATCTGGTACTCTCTGAATTGAAGTGCATTGTTGTATGCACTGTGGCTGGCTTTGTATATGTCCACAGAGGCTTGTTGTGGCGGTGTCAGCTCTTTTTGAAGGTAAAATGGTATTATCAGCTTCAGAACGACCCAATTTAGTTGTTTGGAAGTCATCAACTGACCCTTTTCCTTCTGTACCTGATTGGCCTCTGCCATAATCACGTCTATTACCTTTTTGGGAGCTGCTTGAGGGGTTGTAGCTGGCTCCTGACCTGGTTGAAGGCATAATTATGGTTAAAAAAGGTTTAAAATAGTATTTTTACGTCAAAAACTTACTATTGGCCAAATTTTTAGCTTTCTGAAGTGTATTACTTATGTCCAAGTTAATTAATTCAGAAGATATTGGTTCAGGTTGATTATTTTGAGTCACAATAACAGTATTATTATGATCAGAATTAACAGTACTGGCAGGGATAATGCTGGTTACTGTTGAGGCTGTTTCAATTTTTTCTTGTCTTACCACGTTGTCAGACACTAAAATTAATGAAAAAGCCAATTAATTAAGTAAAAAAAGGTTATTTCAAAAAAGAAATAAAAATATAAGCCTCACTTATAATATGAAAAAAAATTATTTTTTAAGGATTTTTTGGATTATAAGTATTTTTTATATGTTTTTAAATTTTTCAATATAAGAAAAAAAGATTTAAAAAGAGTAAAAAAATATGTCACAGGTAAAATATCACGGCTGGGCCCCCAAATGTAAGGTGTGGATATGAAACTTTGATAAGAAATCAAGTACTTTTCCTGTCCTCAAGATTTGTATAAGGTAAAATTCAATTAAAAATAGTAAGAAATATTATTTTTAAGAGAAAACACGCCAATTTTATTGTTTATAACCTTATTAGTATAAAACAATAATATTATAAAAATTTATTGTTTTACCAACAATAAAAATTTATCCAAAAAATACTCTACAAGAGATATTTTAAGGCTACAAAAGAAATTTCTTCAAGAGAAATTTCAATTGGAATTAATTGAGCAAAGAACTGCAAGCAATTAATTAAAGAACAGAGTCTTTAAAAAGAATATTAAAGAGAAAACACGCCCAAAAGTGACCAGAGTGAATTTGGAAACAAAGTGAAAAAGTTAACAGTGATGAAAGATGCTTTAATTCACTTATGGGGTGGTTCAGGGGTAAAAATGATTATAAGAGTTACAAACAATGATTATAATGATTTTTTCACGTGGTTAAAAGGTTCAAAATGATTTAAAAAGGGTGGTTGGAATCTTTTATTGATTGGTTTAACAGTTTTAAACTAATTAATAAAAGGAAAAGATTCTAACATGAAGAGAAAAGAGGGGCAAAGAAGACATTCTTTTATAGCCATCAATTCTCTTACTCCAAAAGTAAAATTTACTCTTGTCAGTCGTGAGAAACAGTCTGACAACAGAAAAGCCAATTATGGCATCATTGAACCCTGGTTTAGACCAAAAAAGGGCTGGTTTAAGCCATTTTTAGCCATTTTTAGCCATTTTAGACCCTTAAATCAGCCATTACTATAGCAATACCAGGCCTAGAGCCTTCAAAACACGTCAGAATGTGTGTCAGAGGCGTAGAAACCAGTTAAAACTGTTTTTACTATGATTGTTTTATCTTAAGGGTAGTTTTACCCTCTTGGCAACAGCTAAAACTACCCCAGTTGGTATCAAAACCTCATCATCAATTGAGTTCACAGACCCTGTAACTCAATTCCAGGCCAAAAGTGATGAACTTTTGCGTGAATTTTGACATCCCACGCCTGTCAGCAAGGAATTTGGGGGTCTAGCTCCCCCTTAGAGCTGGAGTTCCTTTTCCCCCCCAAATTTAATCTTTCCAATTTATTTTTCCTTTAATTCCTCATCATGTATTATACTTATAATTTACATATGTAATTCAATTCAATTGTACAGTACAATACAGTAATAATTGACACCTCATATGTAAATCAAAGTTCACTTATGTAATACACGCGCACATTTTGACATTTCAATTGAATTCAATTGAAAATACTTCAATTCCTCATAACTTCTAAACTAAACACAACACCTCAATTTTAACACAAAAATTGATGGTTAACACCACATGTGGTGTGAATTAAATTAAGGTTTTGAGGATTTTCAACTTTTGTATTGAAAATACTAAAAACTTAATTTAAGCTTATTTAGAGTTGAGTTACAAGAATTTCACTCAGAGGTGACCCCACCTGATTTTTTATGAGGAATCCAATGGTGAAATAAATTTTATGTGTTTATTTATTGGATAAAAAGTTATGATAATTTTTATATAACTTTTTTCCAAATTTATTTATTTTTTCACAATTTTGTTAAAATTTTATTTTTACTTAATTTTTTCAAGTATAAAAGTAATTTTATACTTACAAAATTTAATGTATTTTTTATTTTTAAATTGTAATTAATTTTTTTATTTTTAATATAATTTTATATTTATATTTTGATTTTTATTTTAATAATATAAATAAATTTATTTTATTTATATTAATATGTTATTTTTTATATTTGTGGTCTTTTGGGTATATGAAATTACCTCTAAGGCTCACAGATGCACTGTGGTCACAAATTTCTCAATATGCTGAGCAAACTCAAAAGCATTTTTCAGAACTTGAAGCAAGCCATGAAAGGATGAAAAAATTGACAGCCTCCATGGACAAAATTGTTAAATCCCTTCAAGAAGGACATTCTCAATTGAGAAAAGCCTCTGAATAAACCAACAAAAGACTGAATCTAGTCTTTGAAGAACCACACCACAAGAAAAGGCACAGGGATTGTCTGGATCAAGACATAAACAAACTGTTTAATGTCTACCATAACATGTATCCCCAACCACAAGGCCATGTTATGGATAATCCATATCACCAAGATGAAGTCAAACCAGATACCATGTTGATGAATAAGGCAAGATCTCCATCACATTACCAGGATGTAGATAATATTTCTTATTCAGAGAAGGAAGGTTTGAAACAACTTCCTGAGGCCTCAAGCTGGCCCAAATTCTCTGGAACAGGAGAATATGATCATAGGGAGCTCTAAGATTATATTGATGGACACTTCATTGATGTACGAAGCATACCAGACTACTGGATCACTGCTGGACTTAATAAAGCATTCAAAGGAAATGCTAGTATATGGTACATAGAAATAAAAGAAATCCATGGTGGAAGAGTACAATCATCCAAAATTACAGCAATGGTACTTGGATATGGCCAAAGACCATGTAATTTGAAAATGATAAGTATTCGGTGGACAAAGATCCATATTAATGGCGTCTTAGACAGTCTAAAAGACTTAAAGCCATTGACCCTCATATGAACATTCATATGAGGGATCACGAACTCCTGACACAAATTGCAGGAGAACTAGAGCATGCAGTAAAATGTAGATTCAACCAAAATTGCACTCTAGATGACATTGCAAATACCTTCCAATATGTAAGAAAAAGAACTAATATAGGGAAATATAACCCATATAGAGGCAGTGGCTTCAAATATAAACAACCTTTCAGAGTGGAGTTTAAAGACAAACCCAGGGAAAGGTTGGCAGAAGTGACCAAGAAGAAAAATTCTTGTCACAATTTTGGCTCAACAGACCACTATTCCAACAACTTTCCAAAGGCAAAGAAAAAAAGTCCATTCCATTGAGAAAGCTCCAGAGGAGGAATCCCCAACAGAGGATTCTGAATCAGACTCTATGGGAGATTCCATCTGAGAACAATTGGATTAATAGAAAGACCCAAGAGAAGAATTTTTAGTGGAATACCAAGAGGAAACCCCACTAGAAATACAGGACATACAGTTGGAAGCAGGCATTCCACAAGACACTGCCAATAAAAGCTTGTGCAAACACACACAGGATGCACAAACATTCCTGGTCACACCAACCAAAGTAATGGCATACATACATGAGACAGCCACAAAAATAACTGTTTGCATTGACAATGTGCAACACCAATTGATCATTGACAGTGGGGCACACTGATCCATAGTGGCCTGAAATTATCTGAAAGCCACTTCCCAAATTGGGAAAAACAACTCTTCTCAACCAAGGCAAAAAACTTCAAAGTGCTTCAGGGAAGATGACTTCCATTGGGACAATTACCAAACAGATAATTATACCCTATAGGCAGGGTAATATCAGACTCAACCTAGAGTTTGTAGTGCTTGATGATGCCAACATCCAAGGGTTCTTACTGGGACCAGATTACCAGAGGATGTATGGTATTGATATTTAAAATAGTAAAAACAGGCACATGACCATTGGTACCAACAAGGAAAAGGAATTTTCACTTGATGTATACCAAGTATATGCCCAGGATCCACTGAAAGAGCTACTACATGATTCCAGAGAGGGCCAGTTTAGAACCACCCTCACCAGTGAACAGAAACTAAGTATACTGAAGATGCTGAGAAAGAACAGACCAGCATTTTCCATTGGTGAAAAACCCCTAGGCAAAATTAGAGGCCATGATATAGAACTATATCTGAATGTGGAAAGACCTTATCCACCCATGCTCAGGAGACCTCCATTCCCAGCAAGTCTGGAACCCAGGAAGTAAATTGAAAAACATATCAATGAAATCCCGGACATGGATGTCATCAGAAAGATTGGACATAATGAAATAGTGTAAATTACTACTCCTGTCCTTATCACCTGGAATGATGGCAAGTCTAGGCTCTGTGGAGATTTACAAGCTCTGAAAAACTACACAAAAGCTGACAGGTACCCTATACCCAGGATACCTCATGCCTGAGAAAAACTGGAAAAAGCCAAATACATAACCAAGATGGATTTTATGAAAGGTTTCCACCAGAATGGCGCTAAACCAAACTCCATGAAATTACTCAGAATCATATGCCATATGGGCATATATGAGTATACCAGGATGCCATTTGGCATCAAAAATGCACCAGCGCACTTCCAAAGGATGATTGACACAATATTTCAAGATGAAATATTGGAAGGCTGGATGGTAGTATATATTGATTACATCATTATATACTCAGAGACATGGGAAGACCATGTGCAATACATAGAAAAAGTGCTAAGTAAATGAATACCCATCAACCTGAAAATTTCACTGAACAAGTGAAATTATGGGCAACAAGAGCTACTAGCTCTAGGAAATAAAGTCTCAGGTCTTAGTATGGAAACTGACCAGAACAAAGTAGCAGCAGTGCTGCAAAAGTCAGCACCAAGAAACATTAAAGAGATGCAATCTTTCCTTGGGTTTGCTAGCTACTATAGAAACCAAATCAAAAGTTTTGCCCACATAACTAGTACTTTATACAAGTTATTTTCAAAAGATGTAGTTTTTGAAATTACCAAGGAAAGAAGGGATGCATATGAGAGGATTAAACATTAACTCACAAATGCACATGTACTCATCTTGCCTGACTTTGAACTACCATTCAAATTCTACATATATGCAGCATGTAGCCAAGGCTTGGGAGCAGCCCTTAACCAGAGACAAATTGTAGATGGTGAACCAAGAGGGGAGTAATATGTTACATCTCAAGGCAAATGAAAGATTCAGAAGCCAGGTATGGGGCCACCCAGACTAAATTTCAATGCTTAATCTGGGCTCTGGAGAAACTCCATTATTTGGAGGGTGCAGTCTTTGAGGTCTACACAGACTGTACAGCCTTGAAGTCTTTACTAAACATGAATACTACCAATAGACACATGTTCAGGTGGCAAATATCCATCCAAGAGTATAGAGGGAATATGCCCATCATACAAAAAGAAGGTAAAAGTCATACCAATGCAGATGGCCTCAGCAGATGGCCACTGGATAATGTCAAAAGCAATCCAGCCTATGACCCTGAAGTAGCAGCCAAGATCCCTATCCATTTCATGGAAATATATAGGAGGAAAAACTTCAAAATTTCTTAATGGGCACCATAAAGTGGTACCCCAGACAGTGGAAACACTGATTCACAAGGAACAGAAACTTCCATATTGTGAATGAGCTCCCCAGAACTGAATAATGAATTCCTCAATGCAGTGATGAAGACATATGGCAAACACAAACAGTGTGGCATATTGTTGCCACTGCCTCAGCAAAAGTACAGGAGCCCAGAGCTGGAATCCCAGTCAGAGGAGGCCTGGTTGCGGGACTATAAGGACAAAAACCTTTTCATTATAGATGGTCTGCTCTACCATAGAGAGAAGCACACTAGTTCACTAATGATAATAGACGGAGACCATATATCCTTGATCCTACAAGAATGCCATGACTGCCCCTATATGGGACACATGAGTGAAGACAGGACCAAGGAAAGGGTAGCAAGCACAGCTTGGTGGCTCAAATGGGAGCAAGAGTTGAGTGAATATATCAACACTTCTCAGAGATGCGAGAAGGAAAATAGGAAACATTGGAAGAAGTATGTGTTACTTCAACACATAGAAGAACCTAAACACCCATGGCAAGCCATCAACATGGACTGGGTCACAGGACCTGTCCCAGGGGGCAAAGAGAACTTCAATGCCTTCTTGATCATAGCTGATAGGTTCAGAAAGAGTATTATGTGCCTACCATGTCACAGGGAGGGCACAGCCATGGATACTGCTCTGTTATTTGGGAATACCATAATAACTACCTGTGGAGTCCCAAAAATCATTATTAGTGATAGGGACCCAAAGTTCACATCTTAATTTTTGAAAACCTTTTATGACATTCTTGGCACCAAGCTTGCATTTTTCCACAGCTTACCATCCACAAACAGATGGATTAGCTGAAAGAATTATCCAGACAATGGAGGACATCCTTTGTGAGCCTTTGAGATATGACCACATACCCAATAAGGTCACAAAAAGATTAAGAATAATTATACCTTTAATATAATTATACTAAAATTACTTAGGATAATTATACATTAAAATTAATTACTTAAATATACAAAAAATACCATAAATTAACACAAAAATTGGTTTAACTTAAAAACCAATGAATAAACATGTAAAATAAATTGTACCATTGGATTCCTCATGGAAAAATACACATATACCATTTTTATGGCATATCTGTAAAGTCAATATTTAATGAATTATAAGGTATAATACCTTATAAAAACCATAAAATCCTATTTATCTCAGAAACCAATGAAACAACATGTGAAATAAATTGTACCAGTGGATTCCCCATAAAAATCCACACATAAAACAATTAATAAGCTAATTCTCAAAATCAATACTTAAGGAATTATCCTGAATATATGCACTTTTTTGGTCAACGCATATATTCAAGGATCATAGCTAATATCTTCTAAACTATACATGATAGAATGATGAACCAAAAATAAAGTCACCACGTAATTACTGTAAGAACACAGATATGAACTTTATTTTACAAATTATAAACAAGGTTAAAACCTATGATGAAATATTGATAAAAATCAACAGAGCTGTTGACCACTTTGTTGTGAAAGTGGTCCAAACTTAAAAAAAAGTATACAGTTGGATTCTACTAGTTCATTCGTGAAGAATGATGTAATTTTTATTATTAAATTCAGGGTATAACCCCCTGAAATCAAGGTTTGAAGTTTAAAATATTGAATTTCGACAGAAAAGGTGAGTTACAAGAAAAATCATCAAAATTAGAGTTTTGATGATGTAATGATAAGCTCTTGGCAGCATAATAAGGTTATGCCAGGCTATCAGAATTCACTCTCTGAATTGCTGTAGCGTGTAAATCTTAAAAGTTATTGAAGATCAAAGTTTGAGCTTAAATTGAGCAGTTATGATCACCTACTGTAACCTTAAATTAAGTTTAACAGTCACAAGAGTGATAAAATTGGTGAATACTATTAGTTTATGATTAAAACTAATAAAATCCACGAAATTTGGGGTTCTGCCAAGTCTCTGATGTCATCAAACTTAAAGTTACAGTGATAACTTTAAATAATGGTGCAATAATGATGTAAGATGGTTTGATCATGATGTAATCACCCTCAAACCTTAAAATATTGATCAATTCCAGTGGATATGATCAGTACACGTCTACTAGAAGCCTGTTGGACTCTAGGAGGGAGGTATTTACTATAAATAGAGCTCTTTTTACTCTATTTTCCCCTCAGACGCATCAAAAACATTAAATCAATTAAATCAAAAGGTAATTTTCTTTATTCTTTATATATAAAAGCATTATATTATTAAAGACCAAAGACCACCTTGCTATAATCATCTATTTTGACGTGATTAAATCATTTATTTAATTGTTTTTGTTAAAAATCTCTCTAAAACTCATTTCCACGTAAAAATCCAGAATAATTTGTAATTTTCTTTATTTTTATTGTAAATACAATTTGAAAAAGTTGTATTTATATTTTTTGGCGTAAAATACTTCAAAATTATTATATTAAGTGTTAAAAGTAGGTTATTCTCTCTTATTATAATAATTTCTCTATTATTACTCTCTTAATAACTCTTTAATTAATATAAATAGTATTTATATTAATTCATAACTTTAATATTAGTAATATTATTGTTATTAATTGTTTTTTATTAATAAAAAACAATTTTTTACGCCTTTATTATTTGTTGGTAACAATAATAAAGAGCTTTTTAATATATTAATTATTTTATATTAATATATTTATTTATTATATTATATTTTCATAATATAAATTATATTATTATATTTATTTAATAATATAATTATTTTACGCCATAATAATAATAATTATTTATTATTTATATTTTTAATCTTATTTATTCAATTTATAAGGACATTCAGAGTACAATAAGTAATAAATTAGTAATTTTTACTTATTGTTTCATAGTCAAACCTTACATTTGGGGGCCTGGCCGTGATATTTACTTAAAAGACCTTTAAAAAGATTCTATTTGGGTTTATCCAATAATAAATTATATTTATAATCATAAATTATATAATAATTTTATATTTTATTGATTTTAAAAGCTATTGAGGCATTTGGAAAGCAATTGTACTGTCTTACACGTGGTTTTTCACATCCTTAGACTTGCAAGAACTTTCTTTGAGTGACTCTAGTGATTAAGAAAGATATTTTATAAATTAAAAATAATTTTATTATAATTTAATTTTATAAGAATCATATTCTTTTTTATTTTATTCTTTAAAAAATAAAAAATACATAAAAAATATTAAAAAATATTAAAAACCAATAAAAAAGTTATTTTTATTCATTTTTTATTCATTTCTTTATTTTATTTCAATTTTTTAAGATATAAAGCAATTTCTACGTGGAAAATTGCCATATCTTGCCAAAAATAACACTTCTTATATAAAGACTTATATTTATTTGTCTTTTTTAGTGTTTGAAGATAACCCAACAGAAGATAACCAAGCTACTGTTGAGAGGTTGGTGGAAGAAACTTGTCAAAGTTCTCCAACACCAGTTATCACCAAAAGAAAGAAAGCTAAGAAATTAGACTTTCCAGGACCCACCATTCAAGACTCTGAAGGTGAGCACCTCTTTTTATAATTGCCATAAAAGAATTTTTATTCTAAAATACTTTTATTTTTTCTTATTCTTTAACTATGACTACCAGAAGAGGTTCCCAATACTCCATCCAATCAGATGGAGCTGGACTCAGAGGTAGAATTGATCCCTCAAAAGGGAAAAGAAAGGGCAATATCCCCAGTGGAACAGAATCCACACAAGGAAGTGCCTTATCCCAAAGGCAAGTCCCAGAAATGCCCATTATATCTGAGCCTGAATTAGAACTAAGTATGAGTAACTCAAACAGGTACAAATCACATTCAGAGGGCTCAAATAGACATCTACATGAGCCAGTACAAGCAGTATTGCACAGTGTACAAGGACAAAGATTGGGAAATGTTGCCTCAAATACACCAAGGAGTGATGAACTCCTGGCACATCCTGAAAAAGTTCCTCAAAGAGGAGGAGATAGTGAAATACTCCAATGGATGGAATCCACTGTCATCCAAACCTCAAATCAAAAAAATCAAGGATTACCATGCCAAAAAGAGGGAGGCAACCAAGGAAGAAGCCCCAGTAGCTTCTACCAGCAAGCCCCAAGCCAACCCACTTCCCCAAGAGAGGAAGAAGAACAAGAAAAAGCATTGGAGGAAACCATATTCTCCAAGCTACAGAATCCCAAGAATCCAAAAGGATGCCATGGACAATGTTTTCAACATGGCCAGAACCTTGATGGAATTCAAGGACAAGGAAGAGCAAAGAATGAGACAACCTCATTTCCCAAAGAAATAACCTTGTCCAAAGATGTTGTAAATACTTTAACAGAAATTAAAAATAGTATATTACCTCTAAAAGAAATTAAAGACAGTTTATTATCACTACAAGAAATAAATAACAATTTATCTTCTTTAACAAAAATTGTTGTGCAAAACAAGAAAGAAATTGACAACATTAAGTTTATTGTTGAAAATAATAAACCAAAGAATTTAATTGACAATACTCAAAAATTAATACAAGTACAACAAGAATTGTATAAATACATAAAAGATATCAAAGACAAAACTTTGACAATCAATTATGATGTGAGTATTGACAATCTTACAGAAAAATTGAATAAATTAAGTATTTCTGTAGAAAAATTTGAAGAAAAGACTTCATCACACCAAAAATTACTTTTGGACCATGTGGAAAAAAGTGATGAAGCAAGAATGCATCTGAAAGATGATATTCAGAGTGAAATAAGACTTATCACTGAAAAAATGGATAAAATTAATGAGGCTAATTTAAATATGCCAAAGTTATCAACACCATTTTCTCATATAAGAAGCCCTGTTAAAACAAAAGAGGAATTGTCAAATCCTTTCATAACAGACTTGAGTCACCAAGATAATAACCAAGTCTTAATGAAGGAAGCACCTCAACTGAAAGAATGGCCAACATTCACAGGAGAAGGTGAATATGACCACATGTCATTCATTAAAACAATTGACATGTTACAAGAAGATTATGCCATACCAGATGAATTAATCACTGCAAGATTACATTCTTTGTTTGAGAAATCTGCAAAAAGATGGTATTATGGCATAAGACAAACAAATGGTAAAAATACCTGGTCTTGGTGGAAACAAGAAATAATCACCAAGTGGGCAAATGATGCCTGGAGGTATAAGATAGAAAATGCATTTGAAAACTCTTTCTTTGACCCAGAGAAAGACAAACCTTTAACTTGGTTCTTAAAACAAGTTGAAAGACTTAATGCACTATACCCAGAGATGTCACAGAAGATGGTGCATATGAAAATACTTAAAAAATGTGGAGGGGAACTAGAACATGCCCTAAGAAGCAGATGTATAGAACCATGCTCCACAGAAGAGTATATAAATGCACTAGAAGATATAGTGGCAAGAACAAAAATTGGCAGGACTTGGAAAAAATTGGACATTAAAAGCCCAAATAAACCATTTATCAAAAAAGATAAATCAAAAGAATCCTTTAAGCCCAATACATCCAACAATAATGAGCAAAGAAAATGCCATAAATGTGGAGGTATTGGACACTTAGCCAATAATTGCCTTAAAAAAGCAAAGATTAATGAAATTGTGGAAACAGAAAGCCACAATGACAAAGAAGAGGAATCTGACTCTGAAAAAGAGTCAGAAGAGTCAGAAAGCTCTGAAAGTGATGAAATCAATATAATTAATGCACAAATTAATAATATTGATATAATTTATGAAGTAATGGATGTTAATTCAAACTTACCACAAGTTGGAACATCTGACACAAACCTGACAAACATACAAGATGCCAAAATGTATAGAACCAAACCTGCAAGAGGAATGGGATATACAGCTGGAAAATCAAGTATAAGTATTGTTATGGTAGAACATGCCCTAAGAAGCAGATGTATAGAACCATGCTCCACAGAAGAGTACATAAATGCACTAGAAGATATAGTGACAAGAACAAAAATTGGCAGGACTTGGAAAAAATTGGACATTAAAAGCCCAAATAAACCATTTATCAGAAAAGATAAATCAAAAGAATCCTTTAAGCCCAATACATCCAACAATAATGAGCAAAGAAAATGCCATAAATGTGGAGGTATTGGACACTTAGCCAATAATTGCCTTAAAAAAGCAAAAATTAATGAAATTGTGGAAACAGAAAGCCACAATGACAAAGAAGAGGAATCTGACTCTGAAAAAGAGACAGAAGAGTCAGAAAGCTCTGAAAGTGATGAAATCAATATAATTAATGCACAAATTAATAATATTAACTTAATTTATGAAGTACTGGATGTTAATTCAAACTTACCACAAGTTGGAACATCTGACACAAACCTGACAAACATACAAGATGCCAAAATGTATAGAACCAAACCTGCAAGAGGAATGGGATATACAGCTGGAAAATCAAGTATAAGTATTGTTATGGTTGGTAACCAGGAAGGAAAAGTTAACTTGGATACAGGAGCATATTGCACTTGTGTTGGCAAAAGTTATTCAAAAACCATTGTCCCAAATTGGCAAGAAAAACTTATGCCAATACAAGGTGTCAAATTTAGTAGTGCAAGTGAGAGCATGAAGCCCCTTGGAATAATTGATTTAACACTAATTTTTCCTCATCCCTCACAATGTGTTAGAATTAAAGTAGAGTTTGTAGTAATGGACAACTGTACTAGTAATCATTTCATACTTGGGAATGACTACTTATCAATCTATGGTATAGATATCTCCAACCAAAAAGACAGATATTTTACCATAGGAGATAACAAAAGACAAAAGTTTGGCTTCTTAAATAACAAAAAACAAATCACAGTTATTAAGAAGGAAGAAAAAATTCCAGAAAAAGAAATTTTTATATCTGAACAACTTAAAGAGGCAGAATTAAATCAAGAATTAACAGAAAAAATGAAAGAAAAATTGATTGACCTCTTATTTAAGTATAAAAATGCCTTTGCAACTGACAAAGAGCCACTAGGTGCCATAATTGGACATGAAGTGGATATAATTCTTAATGTAGAAAAGCCTTACCCACCTTTATTAAGAAGACCTGCTTATCCAGCCAGTCCAAGAGCTAGAGAAGCCTTAGAGGTACACATTAAAGAATTAATGGACCTTGGAGTATTAAGAAAGGTTGGACATAATGAACAAGTAGAAGTTACTACACCTGTCATTATAACTTGGCATAATGGAAAGTCAAGGATGGTAGGAGACTTCAGAGCCCTGAATACCTATACCATTCCAGACAGATATCCAATACCCAGAATCCATGAGACATTGACCGAATTGTCACAAGCTAAGTTCATCACAGCTATGGATGCTCTTAAAGGTTTTCATCAAAATGTCTTAACAGACAATGCCAAGAAATTACTAAGAATAATAGTCCATTGTGGAATTTTTGAATACTTAAGAATGCCATTTGGGATAAAAAATGCACCTTCCCATTATCAAAGAATGATGAATACCATATTTCCTGAAGAATTATCAGAAGGATGGTTAATTATCTATATTGATGATATTATAGTTTGCTCAGAAACTTGGGAAAATCACCTTACAAGACTAGAAAGGGTACTACAGAAAATAGTTCAAGTGAATATGAAAATTTCCTTGAAAAAGTGTCATTTTGCATATAGTGAATTAAAAGCACTAGGACATGTGGTATCTGGACTTAGTCTAGGCATAGACAAAAATAAAGTAGCAGCAGTACTACTTAAACCAATGCCTCAAACCAAAAAAGAAATGCAATCATTTCTAGGATTTGCTGGTTACTATAGACAGCATATAAAGGACTTTGCAAAGATTGCTAAATCCTTGTATAAGCTATGTGACCAACAAACAGTCTATGAGATGACAGAAGAAAGAGTCAAGGCATATGAAGAATTGAAAAATTCCTTAACAAATGCCCCATTTCTCCTAATGCCAGATTGGAAACTACCCTTAAAACTGTACATTGATGCTTGTGGAGAAGGACTAGGTGCTGCACTTCACCAAACACAAATTATCAATGATAAACCAGTGGAAGGACCAATTTGTTTCATTTCAAGGCAAATAAAGCCAACAGAAGCAAGGTATGGAGCAAGCCAAATGGAATGCTTATGCCTAGTGTGGGCTTTAGAAAAATTGCATTATTATTTGGATGGCACAGTATTTGATGTAATCACAGACTGTAATGCTGTGAAATCACTATTAAATATGAAGACTCCAAACAGACATATGCTAAGATGGCAAATTGCTATCCAGGAATATAGAGGAAATATGACTATTGTTCATAAATCTGTAAATATTCACAAAAATGCAGATGGTCTCAGCAGATGGGCTCTAGCAAATACCCCTGACAATCCAGCATGGGTACCACAAGAAGAGCACCATATAGAAGGAATATGTGTTACAGACATTGGCACAGAATTCTTTAACCAAGTTAAAGAAAGCTATAAGACAGACAAAAATTGCCATATCTTAAGCCAACTTCTAATGAAAGACTGCAAAGATCCATCACTTTCATCAAAACTAGATGAAATATGGAAAAAGGCATATGATGAAGGAAGATTTCACCTCCTTGATGGAATCCTTTACCATAGAACAAAACATACATGTGTTATGGCCTTAACAGACAGAACACTAATAAACACCATTTTACATGAGTGTCATGATAGTGTTGCATCTGGACATCTCTCAGAAGATAGGACACTAGAGAGGGTGAAAACCTGTTCTTGGTGGCCAAATTGGAAGAAAGATGTTGCAGAGTACTGCCAGACCTGTGACAGATGTCAAAAAGCCAACAGAGCCACAGGAAAGAAATTTGGAATGATGATCCAAATCCAAGAACCAAAATCCCCATGGGAAATAGTTCATATGGATTGGGTAACAGCCTTACCTCCAGGAGGAGACAGGAGTTATAATGCATGCCTAGTGCTAGTTGACAGATACAGCAAAACTCCCATGTTCTTACCATGTCATAAAGATGATACAGCTATGGATACAGCCATAATGATATGGAATAAAGTCATTAGCCATACAGGCTTATTCCAAAATATTATAAGTGACAGAGACCCAAAGTTCACTTCAGCATTATGGACAAATCTCCATAACTTGTTTGGGACAAAATTATCATTCTCAACAGCTTATCATCCCCAAACTGATGGTTTAGCAGAAAGAATGATACAGACTCTAGAGGATATGATCAGAAGATTCTGTGCTTATGGGCTAGAATTCAAAGATTCTGATGGTTTTACCCATGATTGGTGTACACTAATACCAGCACTTGAACTGGCATACAAGACATCAATCCATTCTTCCACTGGCAAAACACCAGCAATGCTAGAGAAAGGTTGGAATCCAAGACTTCCTTATGATACCCTCAAAAAGGACTTAGTGGATATACATCCAACAGCAAGCAGTTTCAAGATAATGCTTGACAAAGCAAGACACCATGCAAACAGATGCATGCAAGATTCTTTTAAATATGCAAAAGAAAGATGGGATAAAAATCATAAGCCACCTGATTTCAAAATAGGGGACTTGGTTTTAGTATCAACCCTTAATTTCAATAACATAAAAGGCCCAAAGAAATTGAAAGATTCCTTTGCAGGACCATTTATGATAAAAGCACTTCATGGACCCAATGCTGTGCAATTGGAACTCACAGGTGAACTAATGAACAAACACCCAACTTTCCCTGTAAGTCTGATAAAACCTTACAGTTCAAGTGACAAAGAGTTATTTCCACTAAGAAATAAACCCCCACTTGAGATTCCCCCCTTGGAAGAAGGAGAGGAAAAGAAAATAGTAAAAGTCCTTAAAGAAAGAAGGACAAGAAACAAAAAAGAAAGAGAATACCTTGTAAGGTATAGAAATTCAACTCAAGAAGATGAATGGCTACTTGAGAAAGATATAACAAATGTTGATAAACTACTAAGAAGGTTCAGACATGAAAGAAAACCTGAAAAATAAAGAAGTTAAGCATTATTGAGCTTCAAGACTAACAAAGTCTATTGAAGAGGTAGGACAGTGGATGATACCCTTATCATACATATCAGATTGTGGTACAATCTTTTTTGGTGGTAGGGAATGTGAGCCTTTGAGATATGACCACATACCCAATAAGGTCACAAAAAGATTAAGAATAATTATACCTTTAATATAATTATACTAAAATTACTTAGAATAATTATACATTAAAATTAATTACTTAAATATACAAAAAATACCATAAATTAACACAAAAATTGGTTTAAATTAAAAACCAATGAATAAACATGTAAAATAAATTGTACCATTGGATTCCTCATGGAAAAATACACATATACCATTTTTATGGCATATCTGTAAAGTCAATATTTAATGAATTATAAGGTATAATACCTTATAAAAACCATAAAATCCTATTTATCTCAGAAACCAATGAAACAACATGTGAAATAAATTGTACCAGTGGATTCCCCATAAAACTCCACACATAAAACAATTAATAAGCTAATTCTCAAAATCAATACTTAAGGAATTATCCTGAATATATGCACTTTTTTGGTCAACGCATATATTCAAGGATCATAGCTAATATCTTCTAAACTATACATGATAGAATGATGAACCAAAAATAAAGTCACCACGTAATTACTGTAAGAACACAGATATGAACTTTATTTTACAAATTATAAACAAGGTTAAAACCTATGATGAAATATTGATAAAAATCAACAGAGCTGTTGACCACTTTGTTGTGAAAGTGGTCCAAACTTAAAAAAAAGTATACAGTTGGATTCTACTAGTTCATTCGTGAAGAATGATGTAATTTTTATTATTAAATTCAGGGTATAACCCCCTGAAATCAAGGTTTGAAGTTTAAAATATTGAATTTTGACAGAAAAGGTGAGTTACAAGAAAAATCATCAAAATTAGAGTTTTGATGATGTAATGATAAGCTCTTGGCAGCATAATAAGGTTATGCCAGGCTATCAGAATTCACTCTCTGAATTGCTGTAGCGTGTAAATCTTAAAAGTTATTGAAGATCAAAGTTTGAGCTTAAATTGAGCAGTTATGATCACCTACTGTAACCTTAAATTAAGTTTAACAGTCACAAGAGTGATAAAATTGGTGAATACTATTAGTTTATGATTAAAACTAATAAAATCCACGAAATTTGGGGTTCTGCCAAGTCTCTGATGTCATCAAACGTAAAGTTACAGTGATAACTTTAAATAATGGTGCAATAATGATGTAAGATGGTTTGATCATGATGTAATCACCCTCAAACCTTAAAATATTGATCAATTCCAGTGGATATGATCAGTACACGTCTACTAGAAGCCTGTTGGACTCTAGGAGGGAGGTATTTACTATAAATAGAGCTCTTTTTACTCTATTTTCCCCTCAGACGCATCAAAAACATTAAATCAATTAAATCAAAAGGTAATTTTCTTTATTCTTTATATATAAAAGCATTATATTATTAAAGACCAAAGACCACCTTGCTATAATCATCTATTTTGACGTGATTAAATCATTTATTTAATTGTTTTTGTTAAAAATCTCTCTAAAACTCATTTCCACGTAAAAATCCAGAATAATTTGTAATTTTCTTTATTTTTATTGTAAATACAATTTGAAAAAGTTGTATTTATATTTTTTGGCGTAAAATACTTCAAAATTATTATATTAAGTGTTAAAAGTAGGTTATTCTCTCTTATTATAATAATTTCTCTATTATTACTCTCTTAATAACTCTTTAATTAATATAAATAGTATTTATATTAATTCATAACTTTAATATTAGTAATATTATTGTTATTAATTGTTTTTTATTAATAAAAAACAATTTTTTACGCCTTTATTATTTGTTGGTAACAATAATAAAGAGCTTTTTAATATATTAATTATTTTATATTAATATATTTATTTATTATATTATATTTTCATAATATAAATTATATTATTATATTTACTTAATAATATAATTATTTTACGCCATAATAATAATAATTATTTATTATTTATATTTTTAATCTTATTTATTCAATTTATAAGGACATTCAGAGTACAATAAGTAATAAATTAGTAATTTTTACTTATTGTTTCATAGTCAAACCTTACATCCTTAGAAGATTCTGTGCCTATGGCATGGAATACAAGGACCATGAAGGATACACCAACGACTGGGTTACCCTTCTACCAGCAGTCCAGCTGGCTTATAATACAAGTCAGAGCTCTATCAAAGTAAAAACACCTGCACCAGTGGAGAAAGGGTGGAATCCCCTATTGCCTGTGGATCACTTGAAGAAAAATCTTCTGACCATCCACCCCACAGCCAAAGATTTCCATGAAATGTGGAGGAGGGCTTGTGACACAGCTGCCAAATGCATAGCTGGGGCAAAATAATATAATAATAAGAGGTGGGATAAATCACACATGGAACCTGACTTTACAAAAGGGGACCAAGTATTAGTGTCTACACTGACAAAGACAAGTGGTTGGCAGAAGATGCCATAACAGATGAAAACCTTCATATAAGGAGATTCAGGGCCTCTAGGAGGAATGAACAGTCTCACCAGTGATGAGCCTTTTTTAGAGGGAGGGCATTTCATCCTGTGACTCAAAACCAGAGCACAAGCATGATAGCCAAATATCATAAATCAATGGTATAGCCAAGATACCACCAAAACATGGATCTGAGCCAAATCAGCTCAAACAGTATCAAATGGAAGAGGAAACTAACCGCTTTCCAAATATACAAGTCCCATAATCATAAGAAAAGGTATAATAAAGTTATTTCTGCTCAAAGTTGTTGCTGAGCATAAACCTTAATTTTCACCTCTCATCTGAAATACAGAGGAAGAGGCTTAACCTCATCAAATGGGTATTCAAAATGAAGGTTTAAGTAAGGGCTACCCAATGGTACTATTCAAACTGAGCTAGCACCAGTATTACAGAAGTTATGGCCAAAATCAGGCCAAATAAGGGTGAACAAATTATTCATCTCCCATCTAACTTCTACAGTTTTAGTGTGAGATACCGAAAGTGGGGTCTCTTTTAAAAGGGAAAAATCAGTGCTATCTGATGGTGCCATTAACTTCACCATATCTCACATAGAACAAAAGCTATGGAGAAAACAAGCTCCATACAGCTTGTGGCCAAAACATACATATGTACAAAAAACCTTGTACATGGCATACCTTTTCCATATTTAATGATAACCATATCAAAAGGGGCCCCATTGTGTAGGAAACATCCAGGGCTACACACTGAACCAATTTTCAGGTTTATATCTTATAAACTGACAAATATATGGCTGTTTAAATGTCAAAATCCCACAGTTTGGCCAATACAGCCTTATAGCGGGATAATATCCCATACCATGATTATGAGGTGTATAACAGACAAAGAAGCATGTTTATACTTCAATATTACATAGTTCATTAAATACTGGGGTCCCATATAGGTTCTGTACTGCATTCCATGTGTAATACACGTCAGAATCAGGCTATGTGGTCCCCAGATGAAAGTTTTCACCCTGTATTGGTGAAAACTGCAAATATGTGGTTTAAAAGCCACATCTGAGCCCTATACAGGCTATACAGGCTTTGTGAAATCCACAAGCCAGTACTTGGGAGTGAAAATTCTTCACTTCCTCTATGTGGAAAGGTCTAGAAGCCTTTTCACCCCATTTTTGGATGAAAAGGGGCCTTTTCACAGCCAGAAAAGGTTTCCTCCTCATGCTCTTGAATTTCTAAATATTACAACTGTCAAAAACAGTTATACTCTTGTAGAATAAACAGGTTATACTTTAAAACTTAATTATTGTAGTTCTTATCATAGTAACCCAACTGGTAAGACTGCACCCTGGGCCTTCAGCAGCGCTCACCACCACTATATTATTATATTAAAGCCCTTAATATCTTATCTTAAACCATCTATTATCATTATCAAAAACGTTTTATATCTTTTTCACCATGTCACAGTCATAGTTAAAGCCTGTGAGTACCATTATACACCTCTATCATACACTCAGCCTGATATCAAGGATACCAAAATGGAAAACAGTCTCTCAGGAAAGTCAACAGGAGACTGTAATTTACTTAACAAAATTAATACAGTTGATTAATCCATTAACACCACTGCTTTCCATCAAGCTGTTGGAAGTTTGAGCTATCTCGCTCAACACACCCACCCTGACATCCTTTTTACAGCTAACTAACTTTCTATGTGAACCTTTGAGATATGACCACATACCCAAAAAGGTCACAAAAAATATTTAATATAATTATACATTAAAAATAATTTCCTTAAAACTACAAAAATACCATAAATTGGCATAAAACTTGGTTTAACTTAAATCCAATGAATAAACATGTGAAATAAATTATACCATTGGATTCCCCATGGTAAAATACACATATACCATTTTTATGGCATATCTGTAAAGTCAATATTTAATAAGTTATAAGTAATAATACCTTATAAAAAACACAAATCCTTGTTTATTTCAAAATCTAATGAAACAAAATGTAGAATGAATGGTACCATTGGATTCCCCATAGAAAAACACATATAAAACAATTAAGAAGCTAAGCTTCAAAATCAATACTTAAGGAATTAACCTGAATATATGCACTTTTTTGGTCAATGCATATATTCAAGGAATTTAGCTAATATCTCTTGAATTATGCATGATAGAGTGATGAACCAAAAAGAAAGTCATAACTTAATTACTGTAGGAATAAAGAAATGAAGTTTATTTCACAAGCTATGAACAAGGTTAAAACCTGTAAGGAATTATTGATTAAAATCAACAGAGCTGTTGACCACTTTGTTGTGAAAGTGGTCCAAACTTAAAGAAAAGTAGACAGTTGGATTCTACTAGTTCATTCATGAAGAACGATGTATTTTGTATTATAATATTCAAGGTATAACCCCTTGAAATCATAGTTTGAAGTTTAAAATATTAAATTTCGACAGAAAAGATGAGTTACAAGAAAAATCATCAAAAATAGAGTTTTAATGATGTAATGAAATGCTCTTGGCAGAATAATACGGTTATGTCAAGCTATTAGAATTCTCTCTCTGAATTGCTGTAGCGTGTAAATCTCAAAAGTTATTATGGATCAAAGTTTGAGCTTAATTTGATCATTTATGATCACTCACTGTAACCTTAAATTAAGCTTAACCGTCACATGAGTGATAAAACTGGTGAATACTATTAGTTTATGATTAAAACTAATAAAATCAATGAATTTTGGGGTTCTGCCAAGCCTTTGACGTCATCAAACGTAAAGTTATAGTGATAACTCTAAATAATGGCGTAATAATGATGTAATATGGTTTGATCATGATGTAATCATCACCAAACCTTAAAGTATTGATCAATTCCAGTGGATATGATCATTTCACATCTACTAGAAGCCTGTTAGACTCTAAGAGGGAGGTATTTACTATAAATAGAGCTTTTCACTCTGTTTTCCCCTCAGACGCATCAATACAATTAAAAAGGTAACATCTTTATTCTTTATATATAAAAATTTTATATTATCAAAGACCAAAGATCATGTTATCATAATCATCAGTTTTGACGTGATTAAATCATTTATCTAATTGTTTTTGTTAAAAATCTCTCTAAAATCTCATTTCTACATAAAAATCAAGAATATTTGTAATTTTCTCTATTTTTATTGTAAATACAATTTGGATAAGTTTTATTGACATTATTTGGCATAACATATCTCAAAATTATTATATTAAGTATTAAAAGTCGGTTATTTTCTCTTATTATAATAATTTTCTCTTTATTATTCTTTTGATCATTCTTTTAATTAATATAAATAGTATTTATATTAGTTTATAGCTTTAATATTGGTAATATTATTGTTATTAATTGTTTTTTTATTAATAAAAACAATTTTTTACACCTTTATTATTTGTTTGTAACAATAATAAAGTGCCATTAAATATATTAATTATCTTATATTAATATATATTTTTTATTATATTATATTTTATAATATAAATTATATTATCATATT
Organism: Austropuccinia psidii; assembly: GCA_023105745.1. Taxonomy (NCBI): domain Eukaryota; kingdom Fungi; phylum Basidiomycota; class Pucciniomycetes; order Pucciniales; family Sphaerophragmiaceae; genus Austropuccinia; species Austropuccinia psidii. Next base: position 13,840,838 of record JALGQZ010000012.1, on the reverse strand, counting down.
TATTTGATAATATAATTATTTTACACCATAATGATAATAATTCTTTATTATTTTAATTCTTTTTATCTTATTTATTTCATTTATAAGGACATTCATAGTACAATAAGTAAAATATTGGTAATTTTTACTTATTGTTTCATAGTCAAACCTTACATTTGGGGGCCTGGCCGTAATATTTACTCTAAAAGACCTCTAAAAAGATTCTAATTGGGCTTATCCAATAATAAACTATACTTATAATCATAAAATTATATAATAATTTTCTATTTATTGATTTTAAAAGCTATTGAGGCATTTGGAAAGCAATTGTACCGTCTTACACGTGTTTTTTCACATCCTTAGACTTGCAAAAACTTTCTTTGAGTGACTCTAGTGATTGAAAAAGATATTTTATAAATTAAAAATAATTTTATATTATCAATTAATTTGATAAAAGAATCATATTCATTTTTATTTTATTCTTTAAAAATAAAAACATAAAAAATAATTAAAATATGAAAAACCAATAAAAAAGTTATTTTATTCATTTTAATTTTATTTCTTTAATTATTTTCATTTTAAAAAGATATAAAAGCAATTTTTATGTGGGAGATTTGCCATATCTTACCAAAAAATAACACTTTTATATAAAAGACTTACATTTATTTGTCTTTTTTAGTGTTTGAAGACAACCCAACAGAGGACAACCAAGCCACTGTTGAAAGATTGGTGGAAGAAGCTTGTCAAAGTTCTCCAACACCAATAATAACTAAGAAAAAGAAAGCCAAGAAATTGGACTTTCCAGGACCCACTATTCAGGACTCTGAAGGTGAGTACCTCATTTATAAACTTCCATAAGAGTATTCCTGTTCTGAAATCCTCTCATTCCCCATTTTTTCTTATAATATGACTACCAGAAGAGGCTCCCAATACTCCATCCAATCAGATGGAGCTGGACTCAGAGGTAGAATTGATTCCTCAAAAGTAAAAGGAAGGGCAATATCCCCAGTGGAACAGAATCCACACAAGGAAGTGCCTTATCCCAAAGGCAAGTCCCAGAAATGCCCATGATATCTGAGCCTGAATTGGAACTAAGTATGAGTAACTCACATAGGTACAAATCACATTCAGAGGGCTCAAATAGACATCTACATGAGCCAGTACAAGCAGTATTGCACAGTGTACAAGGACAAAGATTGGGAAATGTTGCCTCAAATACACCAAGGAGTGATGAACTCCTGGCACATCCTGAAAAAGTTCCTCAAAGAGGAGGAAATAGTGAGATACTCCAATGAATGGAATCCACTATCATCCAAACCTCAAATCAAAAAGATCAAGGAGTATCACGCCAAAAGGAAGGAGGCAACCAAGGAAGAAGCCCCAGTAGCTTCTACCAGCAAGCCCCAAGTCAACCCACTTCCCCAAGAAGGGAAGAAGAACAAGAAAAAGAATTGGAGAAAACCATATTCCCCAAGCTACAGGATTCCCAAAATCCAAAAAGATGCCATGGACAATGTCTTCAACATGGCCAGAACTTTGATGGAATTGAAAGACAAAGAGGAACAAAGAATGAGACAACCCCATTTCCCAAAGAAATAACCTTGTCTCCTGATGTTGTAAATACTTTGACAGAACTTAAAAATAGTATTTTACCTCTTAAAGAAATTAAAAATAGTTTATTATCTTTCCAAGAAATAAATAATAGCTTATCATCTTTAACAAAACTTGTTGCACAGAATAAGAAAGAAATTGATAACATAAAATTTATGATTGAAAATAATAAACCAAAAGTATTAATTGACAATACTTGGAAATTAATACAAGGAAAACAGAGTTGTACAAATACGTAAGTGATATCAAAGAAAAACCTTTGACAATCAATTATGATGTGAGTATTGACAATCTTACAGAAAAATTAAACAAATTAAGTATTTCTGTCGAAAAATTTGAAGAAAAGACTTCATCCCACCAAAAATTACTTTTGGACCATGTGGAAAAGAGTGATGAAGCAAGAATGCATCTTAAAGATGACATTCAAAGTGAAATAAGGCTCATTACTGAAAAAATGGATAAAATTAATGAGGCTAATTTAAATATGCCAAAGTTATCAACACCATTCTCTCACATAAGAAGCCCTGTTAAACCAAAAGAGGAATTAACAAATCCATTCATAACAGACTTGAGTCACCAAGACAATAACAAATTCTTAATGAAGGAAGCATCTCAATTGAAAGAATGGCCAACATTCACAGGAGAAGGTGAATATGCCCACATGTCATTTATCAAGACAATTGACATGCTACAAGAATATTATGCCATACCAGATGAATTAATCACTGCAAGATTACATTCATTGTTGGAGAAATCTGCAAAAAGATGGTGTTATGGCATAAGGCAAACAAATGGCAAAAATACCTGGTCTTGGTGGAAACAAGAAATAATCACCAAGTGGGCTAATGATGCCTGGAGGTACAAAATTAAAAATGCATTTGAAAATGCTTTCTTTGACCCAGACAAAGACAAAACTTCAACTTGGTTCTTTAAAAAAGTTGAAAGACTTAATGCATTGTACCCAGAAATGTCACAAAAAATGGTGCATATGAAAATACTCAAGAAATGTGGAGGAGAGCTAGAACATGCGCTAAAAAGCAGTTATATAGAACCATGCTCCACAGAAGAGTACATTAATGCACTAGAAGACATAGTGACAAGAACAAAAATTGGCAGGACTTGGAAGAAATTGGACATTAAAAGCCCAAATAAACCATTTATCAAAAAAGATAAATCAAAAGAATCCTTCAAGCCCAATACATCCAACAATAATGAGCAAAGAAAATGCCATAAATGTGGAGGTATTGGACACTTAGCCAATAATTGCCTTAAAAAGGCAAAGATTAATGAAATTATGGAAACAGAAAACCACAATGACAAAGAAGAGGAATCTGATTCTGAAAAAGAGACAGAAGAATCAGAAAGCTCTGAAAGTGATGAAATCAATATAATTAATGCGCAAATTAATAATATTGAAATAATTTATGAAGTACTGGATGTTAGCTCAAACTTACCACAAGTTAGTACATCTGACACAAACCTGACAAACATACAAGATGCCAAAATGTATAGGACCAAACCTGCAAGATGAATGGGATATACAGCTGGAAAATCAAGTATAAGTATTGTTATGGTTGATAACCAAGAAGGAAAAGTTAACTTAGATACAGGAGCATATTTCACCTGTGTTGGTAAAAGTTATTCAAAAACCATTGTCCCAGACTGGCAAGAAAAACTTATGCAAATAAAAGGTGTCAAATTTAGTAGTGCAAGTGAGAGCATGAAGCCCCTTGGAATAATTGATTTAACACTAATTGTTCCCCATCCCTCACAATGTGTCAGAATTAAAGTAGAGTTTGTAGTAATGGACAACTGTACTAGTAATCACTTCATACTTGGGAATGACTACTTATCAATTTATGGTATAGATATCTCTAAACAAAAGGATAGATATTTTACCATAGGAGACAACAAAGGACAAAAGTTTGGCTTATTAAATAACAAAAAACAAATCACAGTTATTAATAATGAAGAAAAAATTCCAGGAAAGGGACTTTTTATATCTGAATAACTTAAAGAGGCAGAATTCAATCAAGAATTAACAGAAAAAATGAAAGAGATATTGATTGACCTCTTATTTAAGTACAAAAATGCCTTTGCAACTGACAAAGAGCCACTAGGTGCCATAATTGGACATGAAGTGGATATAATTCTTAATGTGGAAAAACCTTACCCACCTCTACTAAGGAGACCTGCTTACCTAGCCAGTGCAAGGCCTAGAGAAGCCTTAGAGGTACACATTAAAGAATTAATGGACCTTGGAGTATTAAGAAAGGTAGGACATAATTAACAGGTAGAAGTCACTACACCTGTCATTTTAACTTGGCATAATGGAAAATCAAGGATGGTAGGAGACTTCAGAGCCCTGAACACCCATACCATTCCAGACAGGTATCCAATACCCAGGATCCATGAGACATTAACACAATTTTCACAAGCTAAGTTCATCACAGCCATGGATGCCTCAAAGGGTTTTTATCAAAATGTCTTAACAGACAATGCCAAAAAACAATTGAGGATAATAGTCCACTGTGGAATTTTTGAATACTTAAGAATGCCATTTGGCATAAAAAATGCACCTTCCCATTATCAAAGAATGATGAATACCATATTTCCTGAAGAATTATCAGAAGGATGGTTAATTATCTATATTGATGATATCATAGTTTGCTCAGAAACCTGAGAAAATCACCTTACAAGACTAGAAAGGGTACTACAAAAAATAGTCCAAGTGAATATGAAAATTTCCTTGAAAAAGTGTCATTTTGCATATATTGAATTGAAAGCACTAGGACATGTTGTATCTGGACTTAGTCTAGGCATAGACAAGAATAAAGTAGCAGCAGTACTACTTAAACCAATGCCCCAAACCAAAAAAGAAATGCAATCATTTCTAGGATTTGTTGGTTACTATAGACAGCATATAAAGGACTTTGCAAAAATTGCTAAATCCTTGTATAAGCTATGTGACCAACAAACAGTCTATGAAATGACAGAAGAAACAGTCAAGGCATATGAAGAATTAAAAAATTCCTTAACAAATTCCCCATTTCTTCTAATGCCAGATTGGAAACTACCCTTCAAACTTTACATTGATGCTTGTGGAGAAGGACTGGGTGCTGCACTACACCAGACACAAATTATCAATAATAAACCAGTGGAAGGACCAATTTGTTTTATTTCAAGACAGATAAAGCCAACATAAGCAAGATATGGAGCAAGCCAAATGGAATGCCTCTGCTTAGTGTGGGCTTTAGAAAAATCACATCACTACTTGGATGGAACAGTATTTGATGTGATGCTGTAAAATCTCTATTAAATATGAAATCTCCCAATAGACATATGCTGAGATGGCAAATTGCTATCCAAGAATTTAGAGGAAATATGACTATTGTTCATAAATCTGGAAATATTCATAAAAATGCAGATGGTCTTAGCAGATGGGCTCTAGCAAATACCCCTGACAATCCGGAATGGGTACCACAAGAAGAACAACACATAGAAGGAATATGTGTTACAGACATTGGCACAGAATTCTTTAACCAAGTTAAAGAATGCTATAAGATAGACAAAAATTGCCATATCTTAAGCCAACTTCTAATGAAATACTGCAAAGACCCATCATTTTCATCAAAACTAGATGAAACATGGAAAAAGGCATATGATGAAGGAAGATTCCACCTCCTTGATGGAATCCTTTACCATAGAACAAAACACACATGTGTTATGGCCTTAACAGATAGAACCCTGATAAACACTATTTTACATGAGTGTCATGATAGTGTTGCAGCTGGACACCTTTCAGAAGACAGGACACTAGAGAGGGTGAAAACCTGCTCTTGGTGGCCAAATTGGAAGAAAGATGTTACAGAATACTGCCAAACCTGTGACAGATGTCAAAAAGCCAACAGAGCCACAGGAAAGAAATTTGGAATGATGATCCAAATACAAGAACCAAAATCTCCTTGGGAAATATTTCATATGGATTGGGTCACAGCATTACCTCCAGGAGCAGACAGAAGCTATAATGCATGCCTACTATTAGTTGACAGGTATAGCAAAACTCCCATGTTCCTACCATGTCATAAAGATGACACAGCTATGGACACAGCCATAATGATATGGAATAAAATTATTAGCCATACAGGCTTATTCCAGAATATTATAAGTGACAGAGACCCAAAGTTCACTTCAGCATTATGGACAAATCTCCATAACTTGTTTGGGACAAAGTTATGATTCTCAACAGCTTACCATCCTCAAGCTGATGGTTTAGCAGAAATAATGATACAGACCATAGAGGACGTGATCAGAAGATTCTGTGCTTATGGGCTAGAATTCAAAGATTCTTATGGTTTTACCCATGATTGGTGTACACTAATACCAGCTCTTGAACTGGCATATAAAACATCAATTCATTCTTCTACTGGCAAAACACCAGCAATGCTAGAAAAAGGTTGGAATCCAAGACTTCCTTATGATACCCTCAAAAAGGACTTAGTGTATATACACCCAACAGCAAGCAGTTTCAAGATAATGCTTGACAAGGCAAGACACCATGCAAACAGATGTATGCAAGATTCTTTCAAATATGCAAAAGAAAGATGGGATAAAAGTTATAAGCCACCTGATTTTAAAATAGGAGACTTGGTCCTAGTATCAACCCTTAATTTCAATAACATAAAAGGCCCAAAGAAATTAAAATATTCCTTTGCAGGACCATTTATGATAAAAGCACTTCATGGACCCAATGCTGTGCAATTGGGACTCACAGGTGAACTAATGAACAAACACCCAACTTTCCCTGTAAGTCTGATAAAACCTTACAGCTCAAGTGACAAGGAGTTATTTCCACTAAGAAATAAACCCCCACTTGAAATTCCCCCCTTGGAAGAAGGAGAGGAAAAGAAAATAGTAAAAGTCCTTAAAGAAAGAAGGAAAAGAAACAAAAAAGAAAGGGAATACCTTGTAATGTATAGAAAGTCAACTCAAGAAGATGAATGGCTACTTGAGAAAGATATAACAAATTCTGATAAACTACTACAAAGGTTCATACATGAAAGAAAGCCTGAAAAATAGAAAAGTTAAGCATTATTGAGCTTCAAGACTAACAAAGTCTATTGAAGAGGTAGGACAGTGGATGATACCCTAATTACACATATCAGATTGCAGTACAATCTTTTTTGTTGGTAGGGAATGTGAACCTTTGAGATATGACCACATACCCAAAAAGGTCACAAAAAATATTTAATATAATTATTCATTAAAAATAATTTCCTTAAAACTACAAGAATACCATAAACTGGCATAAAGCTTGGTTTAACTTGAAACCAGTGAGTAAACATGTGAAATAAATTATACCATTGGATTCCCCATGGTAAAATACACATATACCATTTTTATGGCATATCTGTAAAGTCAATATTTAATAAGTTATAAGTAATAATACCTTATAAAAAACACAAATCCTTATTTATTTCAAAAGCTAATGAAACAAAATTTGAAATGAATGGTACCATTGTATTCTTCATAGAAATACACATATAAAACAATTAAGAATCTAAGCTTCAAAATCAATACTTAAGGAATTAACCTGAATATATGCACTTTTTTGGTCAACGCATATATTCAAGGATTTTAGCTAATATCTCTTTAATTATGCAAGATAGAGTGATGAACCAAAAATAAAGTCATAACGTAATTACTTTAGGAATACAGAAATGAAGTTTATTTCACAAGCTATAAACAAGGTTAAAACCTGTAAGGAATTATTGATTAAAATCAAAAGAGCTGTTGACCACTTTGTTGTGAAAGTGGTCCAAACTTAAAAAAAAGTAGACAGTTGGATTCTACTAGTTCATTTGTGAAGAACAATGTATTTTGTATTATAATATTCAAGGTATAACCCCTTTAAATCATAGTTTGAAGTTTAAAATATTAAATTTCAACAGAAAAGATGAGTTACAAGAAAAATCATTAAAAATAGAGTTTTAATGATGTAATGAAATTCTCTTGGCAGAATAATAAGGTTATGTCAAGCTATTATAATTCTCTCTCCCAATTGCTGTGGCGTGTAAATCTTAAAAGTTATTAAGGATCAAAGCTTGAGCTCAATTTGATCATTTATGATCACTCACTGTAACCTTAAATTAAGTTTAACAGTCACATGAGTGATAAAACTGGTGAATACTATTAGTTTATGATTAAAACTAATAAAATCCACGAATTTTGGGGTTCTGTCAAGCCTTTGACATCATCAAACTTAGAGTTATAGTGATAACTCTAAATAATGGCTTAATAATGATGTAATCATCACCAAACCTTGAAATATTGATCAATTCCAGTGGATATGATCAGTAAACGTCTTCTAGAAGCCTGTTGGACTCTAAGAGGGAGGTATTTACTATAAATAGAGCTCTTTTCACTCTGTTTTCCCCTCAGACGCATCAAAAAACATTAAATCAATACAATTAAAAAGGTAACATCTTTATTCTTTATATATAAAACTCTTATATTATCAAAGACCAAAGATCATCTTATCATAATCATCAGTTTTGATGTGATCAAATTATTTATTTAATTGGTTTGGTTAAAAATCTCTCTGAAATCTCATTTCTACATAAAAATCAAGAATATTTGTAATTTTCTCTATTTTTATTGTAAATACAATTTGGATAAGTTTTATTGACATTATTTGGCGTAAAATATCTCAAAATTATTATATTAAGTATTAAAAGTCGGTTATTTTCTCTTATTATAATAATTTTCTCTTTATTATTCTTTTAATCATTCTTTTAATTAATATAAATAGTATTTATATTAGTTTATAACTTTAATATTGGTAATATTATTGTTATTAATTGTTTTTTTATTAATAAAAACAATTTTTTACACCTTTATTATTTGTTTGTAACAATAATAAAGTGCCATTAAATATATCAATTATCTTATCTTAATATATTTATTTTATTATATTATATTTTATAATATAAATTATATTATCATATTTGTTTGATAATATAATTATTTTACGCCATAATGATAATAATTCTTTATTATTTTAATTCTTTTTATCTCATTTATTTCATTTATAAGGACATTCATAGTTCAATAAGTAAAATATTGGTAATTTTTACTTATTGTTTCATAGTCAAACCTTACATTCTAGGTATGCCACTCACCCAATAGACAAGCATTGGGTGGCACTTAAGCATCCCTTACAATATCTTAGGGGAAGCTTGTACCTATGCTTGCATTACTTCAATAGCAAGGATGAAAAATGTTTGGTTGTTGGGGCTGATGCTGACTATGCAAATGACAGATTAGATCAAAGTTCAGTCTCAGGTAATCTCAGAACCTACCTTGGTAATCCAGTCTCTTGGAAAAGTAAAAAGGAGTTTGTTGTTGCTCAATCAACCACTGAGTTCAAGTTCATTTTCATGAACCTGTGTGCTAAGCAACTGTGTTGGATGACTTACCTTCTTACCCATTTGGGCAAGAAATCACTAAACCAACTGTCTTTCATGATAACTCAGGAGCTGTCACCATATCCAATCAACCCAGTTTGAATACTAACACAAAGCATATTGAGATCAGTTTTCCGTATGTTAGGGACATGGTAGTCAAGAAGCTACTTGAATTAAGACAAATCATAACAACTGACATTATTGCGGATGTCCTAACAAAGCCAATGGGTATCAAGAAGATTCAAAACATATTCAGACAACTTTACCTTAATAATCAAGGAGGAGTATTAAGAAGTAAGGGGTAGGGATGTGATTCTCTACATGTAGAAAGTTGATCAAATCTTATCTACCTCTACTATTCACTGGTTGTTAACAAAGCCCACTCATAGAAATGGATATGTCACATCATCATTATTGTGATCATATTCAGGGGAAGTTGTTTGTGATATATGGAGATCATTTTTCCATCCATGACAGAGAAGAAACCAACCTTCCTTTCTCAAATCATAATGCTTACAATTCCACTCACTCAGGAGGAGACCTAAGGTAAAAGTTCTTCCAGAGTAGTTAGTCGATTATTATTCATTATTAGTATCATGCGTTTCTAGTTTTCAAGTACTTTGTACTATTATTTTCAAGTGCTTTTTATCACTGCAAAGGAGTGTTGAGCCCATTAGCCAGACCCATTACTGTTTCAGGAATACATAGTGGTTTATTATATAAACATATATAATCTAACAACCAGGTACCTAGTTTAACTTTCTGATTTATGTTGTTTTTTTTAGTATACTCATTACTCTTCATTTATTTTATATTACTCCTACTTGTTTTGTTGAGTTGAGACACAATCAAAATCATATAGCTAAATTCTTTGCACTTATTCCATGTAACAATAGCATTTTACAGTAATCCTTTGTAAATTCTGCACTGGAACATAGGGTACCCCTCTATTTGGTGGTGGAGAAATATTACCTCTTGGTCTGAATAATTTATTTTTTGACTGAGGTTTATTGAGTATTTCCTTTTTTTGTGTATCTAAATTTGTTAGTTAGCTTAATTGGTCCATGAACTGCTCTACATCTTCATTTTCAGAAGGTTCCTCCTCCTTGACTACTTGCTTTTGTTCTTTCAGAGTTTTTGTAAGTTCTTTCACTTTTTTCATGGTTACTTGCACTCCTTGAAATATTTCTTTGTTTAATTTAAAATTTCTTTTGTTAAACCTTTTTTTCTTCTCTTTCAGCTATCCTTGAAGGTTAAAGTATCTTGGTGACTAATATCCTTTTGTCCAATTCCTGTTCAATGTACTCCTTCAAGATCTTCATTGGTGGCTTGAGATATGCTCAATATTCTGATCTAACCATGAAATTCTCCTTTAGAATTTCTTTACTGATAGCTACTTTTACTTCTGCAGAGATAAATTCAAGAAAATTTTCACAAAGCATATTATCTTGGGAAATATATTTATATCTAAGAAGTTAAGTAATCATAGGTTCATGCTCATCTATAAGCCTTTTATATTGGGGGAGAGTACTAATGCCTCCTGCATCTTGAGTATCATTTAATAAGTTAATAATTGAGTCCTTCCTATATCTCATTTCTGAAAACCTCTTCTCCATTTAGTAATAATATCCTTCTTTAGTAGCTCCCTTTTCCTTTTTCATAGCCTGGCATTGATTCTATTGCATCACTGATTGTTTAATCAGTTGTCCAAAATTTGATCTGCATTGCTAAATCTTGTTCTCTATCTCCTTGTGTCTGAGCTATCCTTTCTACTTTTCTTATGAATCTTTCTATCTCTTCTCCATTGAAATTTGGGTTACATTCTTTAGCTTTTATTTTAACAACAGCAACTTCCTGTATGAGTATTTGATGTTGCAAGGGACTCTGATTTGTAGGTGTGGAGAATAATTGTCTCCTTTGATAAGGTTGAGGTATGGGTTCTTTCTCTGGAGTGAATGGAACTCTCAGTCCAGGTTTATGCTATGATGGTGACTCTTCTGGTCTTACATGCCTTGGTAATTTTGGTTGACTAGGGTTGAATCCAGGTTTCTAAGAATCAGAGCCTCTTCTCTTTCCCTTCTTTTTACTTTTGATTAATAGAATACCTTGCATTTGCTTCATCCAATTCTGAATTTCTACAGTTTGATCTTCTCCTGAACATTCCTAAGAATACTGTTCTTCCTTCATATCCTCATGTGCCAATGGTGGTACATTTGAGGTGAATTGTTGATCCATCTCTACTTTATAGTATTTTCCTTCTCACTCCTTTTATTTCATTGTTCCTTTTATCTATTTTTGAATGAGGTTGAAGAGGAATTGACTGATCTTCTCCTTTTTCTTTTCTTCTGTTCTTGGTGTTGGGGAAAGATTACTGTATTCTACTTGATATTTATTTCCTATGGGTGTTGGGTTATTAAGTGGATAATAATAACAATATTAGATTTCTTATGATTTATTATTTTATGATCAATTATTTGATTATTATTTTTACTTGGTGAATTTCCTTTTTTTTCTTTTTTGATTTTTATTTATTTGATTTATTTTATTGTTTTAAGATCAAGCTGATTAATTTCTGAATTTTATTCCTATCTACCTCCAATTGTTGGGACAGCAGATGTGAGATTAATGAGTAAGTACCTTGAAGGGGAAATTAAAAAAAACAGGTTTGAATTTCTGTTTAATATTTCAACACTTGCCATGCTTGTGGGTCTGAATAATCTTGAATTCCCTCCCTAAAAATGATGAATTATCTTCACTTCAGTTCAAAATCAATTTATTCCATTGATGGTGAGTATATTCAACAGACTCTATCAGACTTTGTTTCATCTGGAAAAAATGGTTTAGTAAGCCTTAACACAAATAAATGTATAGATATAACTGGTGAAAAGGTTTTTTAATTTTCTCAACAGGTGACAGTGATACCTTGAAGGACTTCCAATATTTATTATAACACTGATTATAATATAAAAAATAATAAAAAACACTAATATATATATATTCTTTGATAGTTTGAATAGTTTCTATAATAATAACCTGGGATATCAGAACCCACTATCATTCAATGTACTACTAAGCTTGGCTACTGAGTAAAGAACCTTTGCAATAAGATTAATTAATAAAATAATTTAGAACAACTGTCAAGTACTATTATTTATGGAACACCCACACAATGCTACTGAGAAGATAAGGAATGGGATACCAATATCAAGGGAATAGTCAACGAGTTTAATTTATGAATCAATTTAGAACAGTTGTTGTCTACTACTAGCTATAGAAACCTCATACAGTGCTTCTGAGCTTAGTTAATGAGCATGAATGGGATGGAGATATTAAATCAAATTATTGGATGAATTAAAGTAGACTAACTGTTAACTACTTGTCAGCCTGTGACTCAAAACCAGAGCACAAGCATGACAGCCAAAATACCATAAACCAATGGTATAGCCAAAATACCACCAAAACATGGAGCTGAGCCAAATTAGCTCAAAAGGTATCAAAAGAAAGAGGAAACTCACCTCTTTCTGAAAATATAAGTCCCATCACTATAGGACAATAAATGACAAAGTTATTCCTGCTCAAAGCTATTGCTGAGCATAAACCTTAATTTTCACCTCTCATCTAAAATCTAGAAGGAGAGGCTTAACCCCATCAAATGGGTATTCAAATTGAAGCTCTAATCCAGGGCTATCCAATGGTACTAGCCAAACTGAGCTAGCACCAGTATTACTTGAGTTATGGTCAAATTCAGACCAAATAAGGGTGAACAAAACATTCACCTCTCATCCAACTTTTACAGTTTTAGTGTGAGATACTTAAAGTGGGGTCTTTTTGGAAAGAGGACAATCAGGGCTATCTGATGGTGTCATCCATTTCCTCACATCTCAACTAGAACAGAAGTTATTGGCCAAACAAGTTTAATATAGCTTTTGCCCAAACCACGCCAATGTACAAAAATACTTGTACATGGGATAACTTTGCCATATTTAATCATAACTATGTCAAGATGGGTACCATTGTGTAGAGCCCATACAGGGCTATTCAATGAACCAACTTTGAGCTTGATATCTCAAAAACTGACAGAGCTATGACCATTTTAAGGTCAAAATCCAACCTGCTGTCATATACAGCCTTACCATGGGATAATACCCTATAACCATGAATATGAGGTGTCAAATAGACAAAGAAGCATGTTTTTACTTCAATACCTCATATGTCAGTCAATACTGGGGTCCCATGCAGTTTCTGTACAGCATTCTACGCGTCATACACGTCAGAATCAGGCTGTGAGGTCCCCAGATGAAAATTTTCACCCTGTATTGGTGAAAACTGCCCAGATGTGGTTTCAAAACCACATCTGAGCCCAATACAGGGTATACAGGCTGTTTGCAAACCACAAGCTTGTCATGAGGAGTGAAAAATCTTAACTTCTTCTATGTGAAAAGTTCTAACAGCCTTTTCACCTCAATTTCAGGATAAAAGGAGGGCTTTTCACAGCCAAAAATCTCTCCTCATCCTGCTCTTGAATAACCTACGTAGTAAACTGTCAAAAATAGTTTTACTCTTGGTTAAATAATCAGGTATAATTATTATCTTTAATTATTGTAGACTTTATTATTGTAATCCAACAGATAAAGCCTGCACCCAGGGTTCTCAATAGCGCTCACCACCACTATTTCTCAATAGTAGAACCCTTTTTATCTTATCATAAACCTTTATAAACCTCTTTTAAATCATTTTCAGCCGTGTCACATACACAGTTTAAGTTGTAATTAGCCTAGTTATACCTTTATCATAGTATCATCCTGACACTACTATTAATTATAAATTACTCAAACAGTGCTACTAAGCTTGGATCCTGAGCAAAACTTAGTAATGGGGATGGCATATCTATACCTTTGAGCTTAGATACTGATTATTCCTAAAAAATTAGAATAATGTGGATGGATACAGGGGAATTCCCTCAGAAGAAATATTAAGAAGTTACACTTTTGTGATCAGACTCTCCCTAGTCCATGAGGATAAAAAGAATTGGACAGGGAGGGAACTTATATTTATAGTTTTTGGGGCCTCCATAGGAGTTTTGAAAACAGGGTACTTAACATTTCTCAAGTTGTTACAGGTTGGGAATGTGCAGTTGATGCTGTCATTTATTATTTAATGAATTAAGTTTCTCAATTATGCTGTCATTGATTATTACAATAATTTAAAACCCTGGGATCCTTATTTCCATGATTAGTAATCCTAGTTTATTTACTGTTGGTGATGTCATTGATTATGTAATCAATTAAAAGTCCTGGTCTTCTTATATCCATGACTACTATACTTTAGCTTTCCTGTCTTATCCTGTATCTTTCTGTAACTATGTGTCCTGTAACTGACATCTTATTACAGTACACCCTTGTGAAACTTCTGTAATCTTGATTTGAACCTTCTTTAATACTAATTTGATACTTCTACCATCTAATTTCTTTTTTCTAGCCTATTTATATCTACCTTTAACCCCATTTTACCATATCTCTTCACCCTAAATCTTCAATTTCTTACATCAAACATCACAATGGCCACCTTATCATTCTCCTAAATATTATCACTAAGCTTTTTAAATATTCTCAAATCCATTTTTGTAATTATAAACTTCCCCAAAGGGATTAGAGAATACAATAAACCTGTACTTTTCTTGTTTCAATGCATTCCTAAACCTGAATTGAACACTTTTCCTATATTTTGATTTCCAAATCAAATATTTAGCTCCTCTGAAAAATTAATATAAAGCCTAATTTTCATATAAATATCCAATTATACCTCTTATATGAAGAAATGAATACTTAATTAATTTCATTGGACCCCTACTTGACTAAAACTCTGCCTTGAGATATATTTTCATACCTCCTCATTGCATCTTATAACTCTTATGGTGTAGCAAATATTTTATTTATTTATTTTCTTTGAGTACTCCCATTGTCTAATTTAATTTTGAAAATAAAACTAAGTGAAAGATTAATTAAGATGAAAAAACGTTTCTCTTGGTCTCCCAACCTCTGCTACACATTATTTCAATAATGTGGAGTGGTTCACTGGGTTTCATATTATCTCAATTCAGTTTACTTCTCTATGAAGAGATTTTAATAAAATATTAAAGGATCTTGGAGCTTCATATACCTCTGCAAAGGTGCTCAATACTTCAACTTAGAAGCAAAGATATTCAAAAAATGAAACATTACCTGCTTAGTTTGTCTATTAATCCAAACTAGTACCGGTTTACAGAACATGTCATGTATTTTTTGAAAACATAGTTACCTTGTAAGAAGGTCTATAATAAGGCTCATCAAAAATCATCCTAACCTTTATGGGGTAAACCCAATGATTTTTGGCTCCAAAACTAGATTTTTATTCAGGTGAGGCCTTCATTGGTTTCTGAGAAACACATGTCATATGTCTTTAACACAATAGCTTTCTTATCAGAGATTATATAGAAATAAAATTACTCAAGGTCCCAAAGGGAATTAAATTATTCTTTGAAATCAAAGAACTGAAAGGACCCCTCATTGTTATTGCTAAGATTTTTCATTGATTGTGTATATATGAAAATGAAGGGTATTTATTAACTAAAAGTATTGAAAAATTGAAAATTACAATAATGTGTTGGTGAAAATACGTAAGGGGCTCCCTGGGCGCATTTTTAATTAAAAATGGAACACAACCACGCCTGTATTGGTCCAAAACATGCCCAAAAGAGGTTTTTTCCCCACAAAACCTCTTTAGCTGCCAATTTTTTCAGATTTTTTTTGCCCAGCCCCCCCCCCCCAAAAAAAAAAGAAAGGCCAAACACCCAAATAATCCACATTATCCCCACCCCAAACCAAATTTTTTTTGGAAAAACAGCATTACCAAAGCCATTTTTCAAAGCTTTTCACCTTTTTTTTATTTTTTCCCCCAAAGACTGTATTTTCCACCACAACAACCTTCTTTCAAGGCACTCAATTTTCAATTTTTTACCTTCCCTCATCCATTAATCCCACATTTAAACCACTTTTTTTACTCTTAACCACTTCTGTTCATTTTTCACACCTTTTTTCACTTCTTTTTCACATTTCAAAAGGTTCTTACCCCATTCTGAATCCCCAAATTCCCTCTTTTTTTCACTTTTATACATATTTTTGATTCAAAAATGCTTCAACACCCCATTGAAGGTAAATTTTAGACCTATGAGCTTCTTTGGCAACATGTGCATAAAGTTGCAAGGGGTCAGGGGTATGCTGTGTCCACCTTAAGGTCCAATATGACCCACAACCAAATTGAAATAGGTTGTGACAGGTCTGGGACCCCAAATGCCAAAAAAGGCCCCTCCAAAACAGTCACCTCAAGAAAGCTTAACTGTCCTTTTTGACTTTATGCCAGAAAATATTCCAAGAGTACCACTTGGACTCTTAAAGTCAAAAATCCTGAACATAGCCATGATGCCACTGAAAATATCATGGCACAACCTGCTTTCAGGAAATTCAATGAGAAAGAGACATCCCAAATTGCTCAAATGTCTGAATAACTGCTCATGCCAAGGCAAATTCAGGCCCAATTATGCAGCCAGAGGGAGTCTTATAGGCCTGTAATCCTTCAAGACATTTGCAACCAACTCAAGAAAATTAATAAAGACAAACTGCAAGGCTGAAGGCCCATTGATTCTCTTATTGACACTCTCAAACAAGAAAATTTTGTTTGGTCCTCTGCAAGGGATTCTGAGGGACACATTACCTCCTTGTTTTTCACTCACCCCCTGGCCATAAAACTCCTTTATGGCTTTCCTCATGTCATTATTATGGATTGTACTTATAAAACCAATAAGTACAGAATGCCCCTTTTTCATATTGCTGGATTCAGCTCAACCAATAAGACCTTTTCTGGGGCTTTTTATTTGATGAAGAATGGAATTAAACCCTTATATACTTGGGCATTAAATCAATACATAGAAAAGGTCCTCAACAACACCAATCTTGTTCCCCCTTGAGTTATTGTTATTGACAGGGATCTGTCCTTGAAAAACTCTCTTAAGAAGCTCTTCCCAGACTCCAAAGTCATGCTATGCATTTGGCACATCAATAAAGAGGTATCTGCTCATTGCATGGAGAAAATTGGTCATGGAACTGATTTTGAAAATTTTATGAGCCTTTGGAGTCAATTAATATACTTTTATCTTTTACTTTAGTTCACTTGATTTCGCTTTTTTTCTTATTTTTGTTTTTATTAATGACTTTGGGATTCATTTCTCAGGTTATGTATTCATCCACTAAAAAGTCTTTCAAAGACAACTGGAAGGAGCTTCAAAAGCAAGTCAAAAATCCTGAATTCTTGCAGTATCTGGAAAATACCTGGCTTCCTCTAAAGGAGTATTATTGTAACAACCCCTCACCAGGGGTAAGGGTATTAATCAATACACCCACTCAAACACCTCAAATCAGCAAATCCAGTATCTGCATCAGCATTCAGTTTCAGCAATCTTCATTCTAAAACATGCATACAGCTTGGTACATCAATACAGCCTGTCAATACCTGTACAGGTTGGGTTCACCCAATACAGTTTCAATACACCAGTATGAAACTGTATCATCACTCAAATACACCACACCTCTTGTACAGGTTCTGTACAGCTGTACAGGACCTGTAATGGCCAGACTCAATTCAATAAATCAATCCTCTCATGAAAATTCTTCCTCTGGATCAGGGCTGGTGTTTCTCACATATACCAGCCCCTCTTTCTCCCCCCTGGGGACTTTTCCCCAGTTAATTAATTTAGTTTATTTATTATTTTATAATTATTCTTATCCTTATCTTGGGTATTATAATTATTTGATTTTAAGTTAGTCTTTGCATTTTCTCTCTTTGCCTGTACAGTATGAGTTGGGTGGCCATATCCTTATTAACCCTTCTCTTTCCATTCTGACAGGTTGAAACAGTGGACTTGGACTTGTTTGTGGTTGGCTCTTCTATTTCTCATTCTTATTTCTTTGTTTCTGCTTTTCTCATATCTTTTATTATAGTAATTCCTTCCTTACACTCTTAAGTGTATTCAATCTCTCCATATCCTTGAGCCCTCCATAAGTGAGTCCCAGTTTACTGAGTGCCAGGCCCTCTTCACTTCGAAGAGCCCCTGTGACAATTATGTGCCAGCCTGGACCAACCACCATTGCCACTTGGGTGTGGGCTTCACCTCCAGAGTTGAAGGTTCCCATGCCATGGTGAAGCTTTGGCTCCAAAAGTCCACTGGTACTCTCCTGGAGGTAGTTAGGGCTCTCCACATGGCATTCAGAAAACAATTTATTGAAATTATCAACAGAATCTCCAAAGAAATGATTGTCCATGTCAATAATTTTCCTCCACACATCTGTGCCCTCCATGGCAAGGTGTCTCATTATGCTCTTCAGATGGCCTTTGACAATTTCAAAACCAAATTTCCTCCCAATGACAAATTCACCAACATATACAACAATTATCAAGGCATTCCTTGAAAGGATGAGACAAAAAAGGCATTTTCCAAGCGCAAAAGGCTTGAAATATCAGACTTCCATCCTCAATGGCATTTTAATTTTCCTGTGAGGTTTTTTTTATTAACTGATCTTCTTTGTTGTATTCTTATCAGGCTGGTTTTCAATGTGATGATCAAAGTGTTGAAAAAGAAAGAAATAATGAAGCCCAGAAGATATTTTAAGCTATTGGGGAAGACCTTTGTCAAAGACCAATGGCAGAAATCACCCCAATTCTTCAACATTTTTTGACTGGAAAAGTCCAATTTGATCAAATTCCCAAGAGTCAAGAGGATGATCAATATTCTAAATACCCTCTAGAATGCAAGAATATCTGTGGAAGACCTCAAGGAGCCAAGAATAAAAACAAAAATCCAAACAAAAGAGAGCCTTCAAGATTTGAAATTATTGAAAGTCAGTCCAAGAGAATAGGAAGACCCCCGTCATAAGTGACCAGTACAACAAAATCAAGATCACAGTCATATGTTCCCTCTCCAATTATGGAAATGGATTCATCTGAAGATTCTGAAGATTCTGAGGACTCATTATCTAAATCCATCATTTCATCAGATTCACTACCCTCAGAAACTGAATTAAATAAATAAGAAGTAACCCTTAGAAGGTCCAGAAGATTGGCAATTGGAATCAAAACCTTACAAAGAAAATCACACAAGCCTGCCACCAGTTTGAAGATATATGATGCAATTGACTTGGCCTGTGAGCATTGTCAAAGCAATTTTCACACACGTGATGAATGTTCCAAGCTGTTTGTGAGTTTCGGATTCTTTTGAACATAAATTTCTCTTGTTTTTTTATATTTATTCATTTTTTGACCTTATTTTATCGGATAACTGGCTAAGAATACTTGCCCAAGTTTATATTGAAATACACCTTCAACGCCATCAATGTCCAGGGTGATGGAAACTGTGGCTACAGAACAGTGTTCCACTACATTTACAAGACTCAAGATCAATGGGCTGATGTCAGAGGTGACTTGGCTGAAGAAATTCAACAAAATGAAGACCTTTATGAAGCCATGAACACATTAATTCCCTCAGTATCATCTTATTTGGGCATAATTGAATGGTATGAAGAAGTTGGCCAGGCTCCAAAAAGCAATTGGATGTCCATGCCTGACATGGGGGATCCAATTGCAAATAAGTATAAAAGACCAGTTTTCTTTTATTCGACAGTCCAATATTTTTCTTTTTTCCCTTATTTCTGTCCTCCAAATTAAGATCCCCCATTTCAATCTGCTTCTTGGATAGCTGTGCTCATTTTGTTCCTTTGGATATAATCATTTCTAAAAAATTTCTAGTCCCCTCCCATTACTGTGAATTGGGATATTCATGCCCAACCACAAGCCCTGGGGTGGGCTGATAAATTTAAGAAACACAGAATTTTGTATTTTTCCAATCTTCCTGCCCCCTCTCAGATAAAACCCACTATTTTGGAGGTTGATTCTGATTGATTGATTTTTTTATGGACAATTTATGCCAATTATCCCCCTACTCAGTCATATTTATTGCTTAAATCCCACCTCAGTCTCCTTTTTTATCAAACATATGGAGCTTTTGTACTTAGAAATAGTCATATTACAAACAAGGAAAAAAATCTGAAAAAATACACTTATTGCCCCTGCACTTGCTGTCCCACCAAACCAATTCCCCAAAATCATGGGCTTCTGGCTCTTTATTGTCCAGATTGAATCCTTGAATTTAAAAAAAATGAAGGAAATTCATAAGTGGGAAGTTATTAAATTAACTTTTTAGAAATAGGCATATTAAAATGATGGGAAAAATCATTTGAAAAAAAAACCCTTTTTGTGCCTTCACTTGTCCCACCAAAAAAATTCCCAAAATTATGGGCTTCTGGTGCTTTATTCTTCAGATTGAACCCTTCATTTTTAGAAAAATTAAGGAAATTCATAAGTGGGAAGATTTTAAATGAATTCTTGAAAAAAATATTCCATTTTGGCATATTGGCCAAATTTGTGAAATTTGGCCAAAAAAGATTGAAAACATTGTTGCATATTAACATGCCAAGTTGGGAAAAATATGGCAAAAAAATTAAAAAAAATCCTCAAAACTGAGCCTGAGGAATTTTTTTGAAAATTAAGGTCACTTATGTGTGTTTATCAACACCCTTAAAATATTGGTCAGCTTATTTATTCTTTTATCTGACCAGTTGAAAATGGAATCCAAGTACCTCAAATTCATCCATGATCAACATAAATTCATAGTATAACGTTTTGAATATGGCTGTGATGCTTTTTACCATTTAAAATACATACCTATGTTTTTTAATCACCCTTCGAAAGCTATGAAGGAAATTAATCTTGATAAATTTGACTTCTTTTATTGCAAGTGATATTGGATAAGTATGAAAAATAAATATTCATTGAAAAAAATCCATTTTATAGACTAAAAGGTATAATTTCTATCATTTTTTTGATAGTAGACTCTCAATGAAGAAGAAAATCCCTGAAGTTTCCTGCCAATATTCTTTGAACCCTGAGAGTTTCACAGTCTATTTTGATAAAATATTCAATTATTGAATTCTTTTGTGGGAAAATGGTTTCATATCTCCATTTTCTTTTTTTACATTTCTAATAAGATATTTATTTTTTTCAAAGTCCTGCTTTTATGAATAGAATATTCAATATTAAGGTCTATACAGAAAGGATTTTAATTATAGCTATTTGATTCAATAAATTGTCTCAATTTTCAATGTTTTTGACTACGCTCAAATCTTGTAGTGAATCTCATACTGGATAACACAACGATTTTAAGGCCTTATTTCTCATATGTCACTTAGACCTCACATATCTTTTAGACAGCTCTTTTGCAAAGCGCAGAGAGTATTTATATTTGTCTCAAGCTTTAATCTAAAAAGAGGAAAAGAATTTTTTGGAATTAAGTTTCATTATAAAGTGATATATTCATGAAGCGGGTGGGAATTATTCCATAATATGATGTTCATATTGAAGTATATTTTTTTCTGAATTATTACAAAGATTGTTGGCTCATATGGCTTCATGAAATCCTATATTATATAAAAATGCCTTAGCTTACGAATATCTGGCTAAAATTTCTTTATTGAATTAGTGAACAAAGCTTAATAAAGCTGGATATTTTGCTAAATAAAGATAGAATTAAAAACCCTATACTAGAGATCAAGGGGTTTAATATACCAATAAGATTATAGAAGCACTACATATGGACTCTTCACTTACTAAAAAAGAACTAAATGATTTATGGGGCCTCTAATTCCACTCTCAAACATTTAGTCTATACCCACAGGAAATAATATGATAGAGGTGTATTTCATCCCTTTATGGCCTATTTTCAACTGTGAGTCTAGATTCATTTCTGATTATGTTTACTGATTTTGTTCTTCAAATAAAAACTCTCATCTTCAATATCACCTTTTATTCAAATATCTCAAAAGAAAACTTATAAATATTGTTTTAAATCAGGGGAGGACTGATATATTTTGAGAAATAATCGAGGAAAATATTGAATTTAAAATTGAGTAAAACAGTTTGAGCTGTAATATTTCTTTTCCTTTCTGACAGTGTGACATATTCTATATGTCTCTCTTCCAGTTTTTCACTGTCATAGTAAGGATATAGCACCAGAAATGCTCTATAGTATTGGATGGAATATACTCTTTGTAAAATATGAAATTTGAGTTTAGTGACTCGTATTTAAGCTGAAGTCTTTGAGTTTGTCAAACCAGATCATCTAAAAAGAGGCTTTAGAGAGATCTTAGGTCCAATTTTATTAATTTTGGCTAAAAATCAAAATAGCAGAAGCTTTCTGTTTCTTTGATTATTTGTATCACCAAGGAAAAATCTTTGACATTTACCTTTTTTACACTTCTCATGGCAAAAAATATAGATAAAGTTTTTTTAATACTTATAGACATTCGAAAACTTAAATAAGCTTCATCTTCAGCTTAAAATAAGATTTTTCAAAATATCAAGCATGGATATTAACCTTCCGCAAAGGCTTTTATGTCCATTAATTCAGCTGTATTCATAATTCTAAGCTTATTTAACCTTTATTTGGGATTTCTGAGCTTCGTCAATATAAAAATATTTCTGGAATGTAGTATTATCAATTATTAAATCCCATATCCCAATGTGATTAATATCAATTTTCAAATATAACCTTTAATATAGTGGGAAAAATATTGGATATTAAATCTATCAAATGTAGCTTCTACGAGAGTAAACAGCTCAAGTTCAATGGCTAATGTAGCTTTTTATCAGACCTTCTGAGCATATCTACCAGCCAAATGAGCTATGAGAGTTTTTGATGAGGGTGGATCACCGTATTTTTCTTTCAAGCAATTTTAAACACAATCTTGATAAAATATCAAAATTGGTTACTATATTTATGATTTTTTATCATACGTACTTCATTTCCCTACTTCACTTTCATGGTAATTAGAGTTAAAGTTAGATCTTATTTTAGAAAGTGGTAAAGCTTTTCTAGTGGTGGATTGAAGGGAGATGTGAGTTTTAGATAGACCGGAAGGCTCATATGGCCATAACATGGAATATCCATTTTCAATTGAGCGATCCTCTGGGATTGATATCTTTATATTTTCTCATTTCCATTCTATTCTTCTTGACAAAACCTCAGATTTCAAATAAATAATTTCCTTACAGGATTATATATCAATCTATTCACTAGTTTCAATCATTTCCACATAGTCTACCATGTCATTAGCTCTACAATAATTACGGGCTTTTCAGCTAAGCTACTTTGTGCTGAGAGCCAATTCTTTGAATATTTGATTGCTTCGAATCGAATAACTGAGAGTTGAATTATTATTCTTAATGATAGGCTAATATAACTCTGGTTAAGTTGTGAATTAGTGGGGATGTTGACTGATTAATATAGGCTTTTGAGAAATCAATTTATTTAAACCATCTTTTTTGGTGAAATGAAGCTATGAAAGGTTTTTCTTCAGATTTTTCAGCAGCTTAAAAAAACTGTTTTTATGGCTTAATCGGACTTGAAAGAGGTAGATAAGAAAAAACATTTGTGATAATGTAATATGATTGAATAAATTGATTTGCCTTGAGCTTGGATGATGCTAGAGGTTTTTTTAGTAGATTGCGTTTCGATCTGGTTCGATTGAGCTGCAGGATTCGCATTCATTTTTTCAAACCCACCCATGAAATCAAGACAGAATTTATAAAGGCTCGACTGTGAGTTTTCTGATATTTGACGCTGATAATGCTACCAAGGTAGAAATATATAAATAAAATCGATTATATATCTTTCCAGTTTTCCACTTCTAAGTCTCATCGCTTGAGGAATGTAGAAAACTGTTTAATATTTTCTGTCATTTTCAGGTTTTCAATTGACTTAAATCCATTTGGCTTAATAGAGGGTATGATATAAATAGCAGAATATCTCAAATGGGAAATACCGATGATGGAAACCCCAAATAGCCCCAACCCTCAGAATAAGTCATTGTATTCCTATTATCTCATGGAACAAAGAAGAGATAGTTAAACAAATTACAGAAGCATCAAAAATGCATATATGATTTCTGTTTCCGTGTCTGACATATCAACGTGAATTTTCCTGCTCAATATAAAGTCCAAACTGAAAGGCGTTTGAGCTCTATCTGATTTATAAATGATGACATTTGACACTATCCCATGTGAATGATCCAAAAGATACTAGCCTTCAATAATATTATATTCTATTTTCTATTGTAATATATGCCATTACTCATAGCTTATTCACATTTTTATATAAAATGCATAAAATTGAATAAATCTTGGAGTCTAGGTTTTCGAACATATGTCAAATCTAAAGAAATAAAATAAAAAACAAATATGAAGCTCAAATTAACTGCATTCATTTATAGAACCTTTTCAGAAAAAGAAAATATAACAATTGAATATGAACTCCTTTTTTTCAGACAAATGGAATAATTCTTTGGCCTGGGAAGCCTTCTTTCTCTACATATCAGCACAAGTATTAACATTTGGAATTTCATTTAAATTATAAAATAAGCTCATTTTCTCTGGAACGAATTTTGTTCTACCTCATATGGAGATCAATTAATAATAAAACCTAATAATATTCAGAACTTATAGGCTTTCCGACAATCTCTTAATCACACAAGCTCTATATGGTGGGAAGATTTATTATTTAAAAATCTTTTCAAGCTATAAAAAATATTAATTTCATGATTGAATTTATAGTTTCAATGACTGAACTCAGTAAATTTTAAAAGGAATTATGCGCCAGTTATTATAGTATTACTTATTGAACTCTTTTAGAATGACAATGTAGATTCTTTCATCTCAAGAATAAACTTTATGGCCCATTATATCAACAGGATTCACGAAATCCAGAGAAAAAAACATTTCAGGAATGGTAATTTGACACACCGATTACCATTGAGAAGTATATGCTACTTCCATCGTGTTCTATTTTTCGTGGGTAGTTTATACACATTTTACTCTTTCTATACTACTTTGGTTCTAAGAAGGGAAAGGTCACTCTATAGGTAGTTCAACAATGTTCAAACTTTATCTGAACAAATCACAAAAATATCACTCTGGACATTTACAATGAGAAGCAGGGGCCCCAATGTCTTACACAAAATGGGATAAATGACTTGGAGTAAAGAAGTAAATTATTGAAAAGGGCTTGAATAAGAGGAACCAATCAAAATAGTTTTTTTATTTATTGTTAGAAAGAATTCAATTTTTTCAATCTCTTTCATTTAATTGATAGAATGGGTGAAATATAGATATGGCCCCTTTTTGGAATGGAGATATCAGTTTTCTCGGGGTGTTGACATAGATTGAAGTATCAATTAGAATTGTTAAGATTTGTGAAATTAATCTATTCCACAAATTCATTTGGCTTTTGTTTCATTCCAAAGGCATTGAGCTTGTAGTACCTTAATTTTTTTAAAAGATTTTGTATTGGCTGTGATAAATCTAGCATTAACACAAATTATTTCTTATCTTATCAATACGTGTACTCTGAGCTTAATACAGTTCCAAATATCAGTTTTACCTTGAAGGAAGTCTCACTGGATTAAGATTGCAAAAAATCAAAATTATTTGAGATATATCCACCACCATTTTTGAATTGTCTTTTTGATGCCCTTTATACTCAGAAATCAAGAAAATTCAATCCTCCTCTTTTTTCCCACTGGATAAATGCACGTAGTTCAAGCCTAAATAGAGTAAATTTGAAGCAAATTGGATATCTATTTTCAATCCTTTTTTTTGATATTTTAGAATTTAAAATGGAAAAAAATATTTCTTTGAATTTATAAATATTGCATATATGAAGTGTATAAATTCAATATATGTATTAACTTGTAGTTCAATCAAATTGATAGAAAACTTATTTTCAAATTTGGAGCTACAATAAGCCCAAAATAGATACCAAATAATTTACAAAATTATTTTATTTTATTTTTTTCCACACTTTTTTCCTTTTCCATTTGGAAAAAGAGACTATTAGAAAACGTTTTTGAGGTTTGGAGCACTGAGGATCTCAAGGACATAGCTTTAATTTGATGTTAAATCAATTCAAAGCGTATTATTTTCCCCTTTTGGAAATATAGAGGTATTTTTTATTGAAATTCACAGTGGATGTGTATTCCAATATTGAAATATTGAAATATACCTAGTTATTTATGGAATATTTTCCCCCAGAGCCTTTCATTTATTTCCAATTTTTGCTATCTTAAGTAAATGCTAACACTTTCATCAGTATTCAATTAGACTTATCAACTCTTAAGTTTATTGAAAAAGAAACAGCCCTGAACAGGTGATATGTTTTTACCTTGAGTATACTTTTCAATCAATATAGAAGCTTCAGGATCATTGAATAAATTTTAATTTTGAACAGAAAGATGGTGACTCTTATTTAAGTATCTTTTGGATTTATTCAAATAAAAGAGTTACTACAGTTATATTAGTTCAATCTACTAGTTTAATAAATAATATTACATGAATTCCTCACCAAATCAAGCTCTCCTCCATATTCCTACTTGATTTTTTTTAACCTATAATTCCTCATGAAAAAATCAGATGAAAATCTCCCACAAATCAATAATAAATTATTAGAGCTTGAGATAGAAATTTCTTCTCTGAAGAATAGGATATTAATGGAAATAAAAGAATTTCATAGTTTATAATCTGGCCATTTCTTTCAATTATTCTTTAAAAACCTCCCCTTTATACATTTTTCTTCTACCCTGACACTGGGTTCTTCCTTGGAAGGAATTCTCCAATTTTTTGAATTGAAAGCCCATAGGCTCTTCAATATTTCAAGTTCCATCAAATTAAACTATGAGTTTTTATTTGTGAGAGTCTTATTACAAAGAAACTAATTGTTTCAGCCCTAAATCCAATGTTTTGTTCCTCGAGACATTGATTTTATTGACAAAAACAAAGACCACCTTCCCCATAAGCTTCAGAAGAGAGCCTCTGCCTCAATCTGCCAAAGAAGCTACTTAAAAGCTTGAATATTATTGAATATGAGATATAATAATCTAGAAATAATGATAGAGTATTTGATTCTCAGATATGTAATCAATAAACATATGCTTGAAAAATAAATGAAGAAATGTGGGATATAAATACAAATTTCTCAAGGCTAAATATAATATCAATTATGAAATCTGTTTTCAGTTCAGATTTTCTTGATTAATCATATTTATTCAAACATAATAAATTTCTCCAAGCTATATAAATATAGGAGAACTCGCTCTTTTCATAATTTCAACCAAGAATTACTAAGCAACAAATCACACAAAATTCAAGTCTTTAATACTTATAGATCCACACATTTTAAAATGATTCAAAAAGAAAAATTAATTATAAATCAAAGTTAAATTAGTTTCTCTTTGTTGTATCCAAAAAAAAAAATTGTAAAATTCATTAATCACTATTATTTTGAAAAACTACCTTCAAATGAATTTTGCTTAATTGATATATTTTGAGTCTTATCCACAAAATTCAAAATATAATCCTTCTAATATTAAAATATAAAATAACATTGTAGTATCAACAAATTTTAATTATGATAAAAAGGATGAATATCAATCAAAATATTAATCATTTGATCTTTTAAAAATTTGAGTCATCAGAGGAGTAATAATAGGAAGCTTTTTGTAGTTCACAATATAAGATCCAGTGGTATTTTGACAATTCAATAAGGTGAATATATGTCAGGATGAAACTATGTTAAAGGTGTAGAGTAGACTAATTAAAACTTTAACTATGTTTGTGACACAGAAAGAAAGCTTAGAATAAATATTTTAAAGATAATAAGGGTATTTAATATAATAAAAGGGCTTTACTATCAAGAGATAGTGGTGGTGAGCGCTGCTGAAAACCCTGGGTGCAGTCTTACCAGTTGGATTACTATAATAAGAGCTAAAATACTAATATTTATAGTATAACCTGATTATTTTCCAATAGTAAAACTTTTTTCACAGTTTACTACGTAGGAATTCAAGAGAAGGATGAGGCAAGCTTTTCTGGCTGTGACAAGCCCCCTTTTTATCCTGAGATGGGGTGAAAAGGTGGCTAGGCCTTTCCACATAGAGGAAGTGAAGATTTTTCACTCTCTAGGACAGGCTTGTGGTTTAGAAAAGCCCTGTATAGCCTGTATTGGGCTCAGATGTGATTTTGAAACCACATCTGGGCAGTTTTCACCAATACAGGGTGAAAAATCTCATCTGGGGACCACACAGCCTGATTCTGACATGTATGATGCGTAGAATGCTATACAGGACCTGTATGGGACCCCAGTATTGAATGAACTATGAGATATTGAAGTAAAAACAAGCACCTTTGTCAGCTTGACACCTCATAATCATGGTTATGGGATATTATCCTATGGTAAGGCTGTATTGGTCAAAGTGTGGGATTTTGACCTTAAAGCAGCCATACCTTTGTCAGTTCTTGAGCTATCAACCTCAAAATTAAATCAGTGCGTAGTCCTGTATGTGCTCTACACATAGGTACCTTATTTTATGTGGTTATCATGAAATATGGCAAAGTTATCCCATGTACAAGTGTTTTGTACATATGCATGTTTTAGGCAAAAAGCTGTATTGAGCTTATTGGCCTCATAGCTTTTGATCTAGATGGGATATGGGGACATTAATGGCACCATCAGATACCCCTGATTTTTCCCTTCCTAAAAAGACCCATCTTTAATTATCTCACACTAAAACTGTAGAAGTTAGATTAGAGGTGAATGTTTTATTCACCCTTATTTGGCCTAAATTTGACCATAACTTCTGTAATACTGGTGCTAGCTCAGTTTGGCTGGTACCATTGAATAGCCCTGGCTTAGAGCTTCATTTTTTATACCCATTTGACTTGGTTAGGCCTCTTACTTTGTGTTTCAGATGAGAGGTGAAAATTAAGGTTTATGCTCAGTAACAACTTTGAGCAGGAATAACTTTGTTACTCTTTGTCCTATGATGATGGGACTTGTATATTTGGAAAAAGGTGAGTTTCCTCTTTCTTTTGATACCTTTTTGAGCTGGTTTGGCTCAGCTCCATGTTCTGGTGGTATCTTGGCTATACCATTGGTTTATGCTATTTGGCTGTCATGCTTGTGCTCTGGTTTTGAGTCACAGGCTGACATACCCTCCCTCTAAAAAATGCTCATCATTGATGAGACTTTTCAGTCCTCCTAGAGGCTCTGAGTCTCCTTAAATGAAGGTTCCCATCTGGTATGGCATCTTCTGCCAACCATTTGTCTTTATCAGCTGTCTGGTTCTTGAATCTGACTAAGTACTGTCTCTGATCCTTGCCATTAAGTCTGATCTTCCTGGCCTTGATGATTCTCTTCACTGGTCCAGGGGAGTCTTCCACTTCCACTATTTCTGGTGGTGTGGGGTTCTTCTTCCTGGAGGGGAATTTATCCTCCTCTGTCTGGAAGTATGGCTTGACTAAGCTCACTGGGAAGACTGAGTGTTTCCTGGAAAATTCCTCTGTGAGTTTTACTTCCATTTCATTTTGCCCTATCAATTTAATGATAGTGAATGTCCCTACAAATGATTCTCTCATTTTCTTAGGTCCTTTAAGATTATTAAAGTTTAGTGTAGACACTAACACCTGGTCCCCTCCCTTAAAGTCAGGTTCCATGTGTGTCTTGTCCCACCTCTGCTTGTTATAATCCTTATCCTCAGCTATGCATCTGGCTGCTGTGTCACAAGCCCTCTTCCACATATCATGGAAGCCTTTGGCTTTGGGGTGGATGGTCAGAAGATTCTTGCTCAAGTGATCCACAGGCAACAGGGGATTCCACCCTTTCTCTACCAGTGCAGGTGATTTCCCTGTGGTAGAGTGCTGACTTGTATTATAAGCCAGTTGGACAGCTGGTGGGAGGGTAACCCAGTCATGGGTGTATCCCTCATGGTCCTTGTATTCCATGCCATAGGCACAGAACCTTCTAAGGATGTCCTCCATTGTCTGGATCATCCTTTCAGCTAGGCCATCTGTTTGTGGATGGTAAGCTGTGGAAAATGCAAGCTTGGTGCCAAGCATGTCATACAAGTTGGTCCAAAGTTCAGATGTGAATTTTGGGTCCCTGTCACTAATGATAATCTTAGAAACTCCACAGGTAGATATGATGTTATTTCAGAATAGCAGAGCAGTATCCATGGCTGTGTCCTCTTTATGGCATGGCAGGCACCTCATAATCTTGCTGAACCTATCAACTATGATTAAACAGGCATTGTATTTTTTTTTGCCTCCTGGGACAAGTCCTTTGACCCAGTCCATATTGATGGTTTCCCATGGGTGTTTGGGTTTTTCTATGTGTTGAAGTAACCCATACTTCTTTCTATGTTTCCTATTTTCCTTTTGGCATCTTTCACAAGTGTTGATGTATTCACTCAACTGTTGTTCCCCCTTGGGCTACCAAGCTGTGCTAGCTACCCTCTCTTTGGTCCTGTCTTCACTCATGTGTCCCATATAGGGGCAGTCATGCCATTCCTGCAGGATCAGGGAGATGTGATCTCTATCTACCACTGTGAGTGCACTTTTATGCTTTTCTCTGTGGTGAAGCAGGCCATCTACAAGGAAGAACTTGTTATCTTTGTAGGCCCTTAACCAGGGTTCTGCCCGCTGGGATTCCAGGTCTGGGCTCCTGTATTTTTGTTGAAGGAGTTGTAGTAAGATGCCACACTGTTTGTGCTTGGCATATTACTTTAGTACTGCACTGAAAAATTTATTGTGCAGTTCTGAGGAGCTTATTCCCAGTATGGGAGTTTCTGTTCCTTCTGAATCAGTGTTTTCACTTTCAAAGGTACCACTTTCTGGTGCCCATTCAGAAAATCTGAAGTTCTTCTTCCTATCTATCTCCATGAAATGGATAGGGATCTTGGCTGCAACTTCAGGGTCATAAGCTGGATTGCTTTTGACATTGTCCAGTGGCCATCTGCTAAGGCCATCTGCATTGGTATGGCTTTTACTTTCCTTGTATATGATGGTCATATTCCCTCTATACTCCTGGATGGCTATTTGCCATCTCAGCATGTGTCTATTTTTAGTCTTCATTTTTAGTAAAGACTTCAAGGCTGTGCAGTCTGTGTAGACTTCAAAGACTGCACCCACCAAATAATAATGGAGGTTTTCCAGAGCCCAGACTAGGCATAGACATTCAGTCTCAGTGGCCCCATACCTGGCTTCTGAATCTTTCAGTTTCCTAGAGATGTAACATATTACTCCCTCTCTTGGTTCACCATCCACAATTTGTCTTTGGTGAAGGGCTTCTCCTAAACCTTGGCTACATGCTGCATCTATGTATAGCTTGAATGGTAGTTCAAAGTCAGGAAAGATGAGCACAGGTGCATTTTTGAGTTCATGTCTGATCCTCTCATATGCATCCCTCCTTTCCTTGGTAATTTCAAAAACTACATCTTTTGAACATAACTTGTATAAACTACTGGTTATGTGGGCAAAATTCTTGATGTGCTCTCTGTAGTAGCTAGCAAACCCAAGGAAAGATTGCATCTCTTTGATGCTCTTTGGTACTGGCTTTTGCAGTACTGCTGCTACTTTATTCTGTTCAATTGCCAGACTAGGACCTGAGACTTTATGTCCTAGAGCTAGTAGCTCTTGTTGGCCAAAATTACACTTTTGCAGTGAAATTTTCAGATTGATGAGTGTACATTTACTCAGCACTCTGTCTATGTATTGTAAATGGTCTTCCCATTTCTCTGAGTATATAATGATGTCATAAATATATACCACCATCCAGCCTTCCAATATTTCTTCTTGAAATATTGTGTCTATCATCCTTTGGAAATGGGCTGGTGCATTTTTGATGCCAAATGGCATCCTGGTGTACTCATATATGCCCATATGGCATATTATTCTGAGTAATTTGATGGAGTTTGGTTTAACCCCATTTTTGTGAAAGCCTTTCATACAATCCATTTTTGTTATGTATTTGGCTTTTTCCAGTTTATCCAAGGCATGAGGTATCCTGGGTATAGGGTACCTGTCTCCATTTGTGTAGTTATTCAGAGCTCTGAAGTCTCCACACAGTCTAGACTTGCCATCATTCCAGGTGATTAGGATGGGAGTGTTTATTTCCACTATTTCATTATGTCCAATCTTTCTGATGGCATCCATGTCCAGGAGTTCATTGATATGTTTTTCAATTTCTTTCCTTGTTTCAAGACTTTCTGGATAAGGAGGCCTCTTGAGCATGGGTAGATAAGGTCTTTCCACATTCAGGTATAGCTCTATATCATGGCCTTTGATCTTGCCTAATGCTTCTTCACCAATGGCAAATGCTGGTCTGTTCTTCCTCAGCATCTTCAGTAAACTTAGCTTTTGTTCACTGGTGAGGGTAGTGCTAAACTGGCCCTCCCTGAATTCATTCAGCAGCTCCTCTAGTGGGTCATGGGTAGAGATTTGGTATATATCAAGTGAAAATCTTTTCTCCTTGTTGATACCAATGGTAATAGGCCTGTTTTTACTATTGTAAATATCTATGCCATACATCCTTTGGTAATCTGTTCCCAGCAAGAATCCTTGGATGTAGGCATCATCAAGCACTGCAAACGTTGGTTTGAGCCTGGTATTATCTTTCCTATGAGGTATAATTATTTCTTGAAGAATTGTACCAATAGAAGTCATCTTTCCTGATGCACTCTTGAAGCTTTTTGCCTTGGTTGGCAAGAGCTGTTTTTCCCAATTTGGGAAGTGGTTATCCAGATAATTTCTGGCCACTATGGAGCAGTGTGCCCCACTATCAATGATCAATGGATGTTGAGCATTGTCAATACAGACAGTCATTTTTCTGGCGGTTCCATGTATATATGCCATTCCTATGGTTGGTGTGACCAGGAATGTTTGTGCATCTTGGGTGTTTTTGCACAAGTTTTTTTTGGCAGTATCCTGTGGCATCCCTGCGTCCAACTGTATGTCCTGTATTTCGAGTGGGTTTTCCTCTTGGGATTCTACTAGAAATTCTTCTCTTGGGTCTTGGTCATCATCAGATGGTTCTCTGATGGCATCACCCATAGAGTCTGATTCAGAATCCTCTGGGACTTTCTTAATGGCATAGACTTTTTTGTTTGCCTTTGGACAGTTGTTAGCATAGTGGTCTGTTGAACCACAATTGTGACAAGAATTCCTCTTCTTTGCCACTTCTGTAACCCTTTCTTTGGGTTTGTCTTTGGACTCTACCCTGAAAGGTTGTTTCTCTTTGAAACCACTTCTCTTATATGGGGTGAATTTCCCTATATTAGTTCTTTTCCTTATGTCTTGTAAGGTATTAGCAATGTCATCCAGAGTGCAATTTTGGTTGCATCTGCATTTTACTGCATGCTCTAGTTCTCCTGGCAGTTGTGTCAGAAGCTTGTGATTCCTCATTTGGATGTTCATCTGAGGATCAATTGCTTCAAGTATTCTAGACTGTCTTAGACACCATTCATATAGATCTTTGTCCACAGAGTATTTGTCATTTTCAAATGACATGGTCGTTTTCCATATCCAAGTACCATTACTGTACTTTTGGATGGTTTGACTCTTCCACCATGGCCAGTTTCTTCTGCCATGGATTTCTTTCATTTCTGTTTACCATATACTAGCATGACCTTTAAATGCTGTATTTAGTCTGGCAGTAATCCAGTAATCTGGTATGCTTTGTACATCAATGAAGAGTCCATCAATATAATCTATGAGTTCCATATGATCATATTCTTCTGTTGCGGAGAATTTGGCCCAGCTTGAGGCCTCAGGAAGCTGTTTCAAGGCTTCCTTTTCAGAATAAGACATATTATCTACATCCTGATATTGTGATGGAGATCTTGCCTTATTGCCCAACATGGCATCTGGGTGATATGGACTATCCATAACATGGCCTTGTGGTTGGGGCTTCATGTTATGGTAGACATTAAACAATTTGTTTATATCTTGGTCTAGACAATCCCTGTCCCTTCTGCTGTGGTGTTGTTCTTCAAAGATTATATTCAGTCTTTTGTTGGTTTCTTCAGAGGCTTTTCTCAATTGAGCATGTCCTTCTTGAAGAGCTTTAACAAGTTTATCCATGGAGGTTGTTAATTTTTTCATCCTCTCATGGCTTGCTTCAAGTTCTGCAAACTGCTTTTGAGCTTGCTCAGCATATTGGGACATTTTTAACCACAGTGCATCAATGCTTAAGTTACTCTCAGGTGAGACAGAATTATGTTCAATCTGAGTGGGGGTAATATTTCTATTAATAGGACTACTGATTCTAGAGTGGTTTACAGCTACCCCTGGTTCTTGTGCACTTCTTTCACCAAATCCAACAGCTTCTGGATCATTGGGTCTGACTCTGTCTTCCTTTGATTGAAAGAGGTTTTGTTTTTCCCCTTGTATCCTTGTCTTCTCCTGGAAACCTTCTGGAATTGTGAATAATGGTGACTCCTGGTCACTGACTTGTTGGTTTCTGAATGGTTTGAAGCCACTGGAGAGCTGCTTTGGCCTGCTCCTTGTGAGCCTGAAGGAATCTGACCAGGCCCTGTCTGGGTTAACTGTTCTTATATAGCTTGAATAGTGGCTTGATTCTCCCTTATCCTGTTTGCCCTTGCCTCCAGGAGTCTGAACTTCCTGGTAGGATTCCAACCTTTGGTGATTACCATAAGTTCCTTGAATTCTATCTCTTTGAGACAGATCCTCTGGTAGCTTGCTCCAAGTTCTGCCCAGTGGGATGCCAGGTTGAACCTCTTGTTGTCCATGCTCCATTGAAATAAATCTTTTAGGAGTTGGTGGAGCTGAAGAACTTGATCCATATCCTTCCAGTCCTCTGGTTTGAGGTTCCTTTTGAATTAAAGCATGAATGTCAGGGTTGATATTATCTCAATCATTGTTTTGCCATCCACCACTGTGTCCAAGGTGTCCTCTTCCAGGTTGTCACAGGGGCTCTTATGGAAGCAAGAGGGCCTGGCACTCAGGAATCAAGAGCTCACTTGGAGGGCTCCAAAGATGATAAGAAATACTACGGAATATATTTCTTAAGCAGAAACAAGAGAAAGGACAAATATGCCAAAGATAAAAAGAATAATAAGGATGAAGCCAGAGGCCCAAGATAAAAGGAAGCCAAAAGCCAAGAACCCAACCAATTGAGTCCTCAGTTCACTGTTTCAACCTGCCAGAAAGAACAATGGAATTAGTAAAGGATATGACCACCAATATCCACTGACAGGCGAAGAAAGAAAAGAGAAAAGGGTGCTAATGACTGACTTAAGATTATCAGTATTAACTTCAATAATGTAAAAGAAAATAAGGATAAAAATAAATCCAATATATTAATTAACTGGGGAAAAAGTCCCCAGGTGCTGAAAGGTGACCAGTATATGTGAAAAACTGAAAGATTGATCCTGAAGGTGGATCACTGGCTGTATTGTCCTAATCGGGCCAATACAGTCCTGGCCATTTTGAAATTGAACTGTGTGATTGAATTCCCACAGTGGAATATGAATTGGCCCAATTGGGCCAAGTACATACAGGTTGATTGATTGCCGCCTGTATGAACCAATTGAGTTGTCCAAGGAGTATTGAAATATTTGATGCCTTGTCAACTGATTGAAATGATGGAATGCCTCTGAGAATGAACCTTGGAAGAATCCTGAATGAGAGTACCAACCCAACTCCTGCATAGCCAGGTGGTTGGAGTCCTTGAATGGTCTTCTGCTTGCCGCCATGGATTACCCAACTGATGAGTCCAAAAGTCCTCCTTTGAAATGGGTGTTGGATTTTGGTGCCTTGAGTTTAGAAGGTGTAATTGAGTCCTGAAAACGTCACCATTGAATTACTGAGCATAAATGGTGCATAATGGTATATAACACCATATATGCACCACTCCTGCAACCTTGAGTACGGGGTGAATGGAGGAATGGAAGAATTTTCCTTAAGTTGAGGGAAAAGCTTGATGAACTGATTTGGTGGCCCCTTGTGGTTGCCAGAGGCCATGAAGGAGATATTGATACATAGTGGTCCATGGCCAAAAATGAGTCCTACGTGATTTATGGCCAAAAAGGTGTCCAAGGCGTTTTTGGCCAATTTTGGGTCCAAGGGAAATATGGCCAATTTAGGCTCAGGTGGGCCCAGATGTGGTTTGGGACCCACCTGGCCTTGGGGGCTAGGTGGTTGCCCCCTTTGGCCCCTTTTGGCCTCATTGGATTAGGCCAAAAGGGGCTTAAAAGGCCTGCGGACTGTAGGGGGCCTAAATGGCCCAAGACCCCCTAATGAAAAGGGGGGGCCTGGATCCACTGGTGATGGCTAGGAGGCCTGGAGACCTCTAGAAGACAAAAAGGACCCCCCAGGCCCACAATCAATGATGAAGGCCTGGGGGTTGGTGAGGTGTGAATTGACCAAGAGGGCCAATGACGGCAGGATATGGCCTGAGGCCATAAAAGATGATGGAGGCCATAAATTTCCATTGGGATGGGCTGTGGCGTAAGAGCCATTGGACACCCAAAGGGGGCCAATGGGCCATAAATGATATGACGTGGCCAATTGGCCCTAATTTGGCCCCAGGTTGGATTGTCGCAACCATCAAGGAGGAGGGTCAAACTCATGGTTGTGACAGTACCCCCCTACCTTGAATGGTGAGCTCCTGAGCACCACAATAAGGTAGAAGCCTGTTGAGGCTATTGAGACGGATTTGACGTAGGGATTCCAGAGGCATTGAATCTTGAGAAGAAAAATTGAACTGATAAACTTGTTGGCATATGAATTGAGGTTGACTTGGTCTTCTCTTGACATTTGGCTTTGACAATGTTGAAAACGTGATTTGACATGAAGATTTGGCATTAAAGAGTTATAAGAAAATATAAAGAATAAAAGAGAAAAGAAACAGATATAAAGAAAGAAAAAGAAAAATAAAAGAGAAAATGAATTTTGAGGAGGAATCCAATCTTCATCATGGATTACGACAGTTGATTTTTGAAAGTGGCCAAGGACCTGGATAAAAGAATTTGATGCCAGGTGCTCACAGAGTGGCCAAGGTGATGTTTTGACAGATTGTAGACCCCTCAGGGAAGTGCACACCAGGAGAGGAACTTACTTTTGGAAGTTACCAATCCCGCCAGTGCCATAAATAATGATATCAATTTGATTAAGGAGTGTCTTGAATTGGAAAACTTGGAAAGAAAAATGAAAATGAATGGTCCATTTCCCCAAGTGAAAAAATGGCCATAATTTTGGACTTGATTTTGAAAGCTAGGCCAACAAATCTGTGTCCAAATTGCAAAGTGCTCACAGAGTGGCCAAGGTGATGCTTACAACAAAAAAGGAGTAGACTACCCCTAGGGGTGCATACCAGGAGTGGGACTTACTTTTGGTAATTCCTCTCCCCACCAAGCACCATTAAAGATCAAGCTTCTGAAGAATTGGGTCCTGGCTTGTCAGGATACAAAGAATGGAAATCTTTGACAAGATCAGGACAATTCTTGAGGTTTTCGGCTGGTTCCCAAGTGGATCTTTCTGGGTCTTGGCTAAAACCTTTCCATTCCACCAGATACCATAACTTTCTCCTCTTGAGCTTTGAATCCAGTACTTGAGAGACTTCCCATTCCTCTTCTTCTTCAATGGTAATTGGAGGAGGGGGTTCTTGATGCCGATTTGGGATTGTTGATGTCTTGACTGGTTCCAGAAGGGAGATATGGAAGACTGGGTGGACGGATTTCCATTGGGATGGAAGCTTGAGGTGATAAGCATGAGAACTGACTTTCTTCAAGATTGGAAAGGGACCCAACCATCTTTCGGATAGTTTTTTGGTGGGTCTGGTTGATTTGATATTCTTGGAGGAAAGCCATACCATGTCACCAGGATTGAAAACAGGTGGACTTGCTCTACCTTTATCTGCATACCTCTTAAACTGGTTTATGGAAGCTTCAAGTTCTCTCTTGACATCTTGCTGTACTGATTGGATTTTTGTTGATAACTTTCCAGCAGGAGTGTCTTGAGTGATGTGAACTGAATCAAAATGTGGATCTCTTCCATAAACAGTGAAAAACGGGGATTGCTTGGTTGAAGAATGATCAGAATTATTGTAGGCAAATTCAGCCAGAGGGAGCCAGGTGTTCCAATCATCTTGATGATAACTGACATACATCCGAAGATACTGTTCTAGTATCTGATTTACCCTCTCTGTCTGTCCATCAGTTTCTGGATGGTAAGCAGCTGACAAGTCTTTTGAAATCTTGAGCTGCTGACAAAGATTGGTCCAAAAGGAAGAAACAAAGAGTGAACCTCTATCACTGACAATACTTAACGGAAGGCCATGCTTTGAAAAGATATTCTTGATGAATAAATGGGCCAAATCCAGGGAAGTGATTGAAGACATTGTTGGAATAAAAACCGCCATTTTTGAGAATCTGTCGACTATGACCAGAATTGAGTCAAAGGAATTGGACAACGGCAGTTGAGTGATGAAGTCCATTGAAAGACAAATCCAAGGACCATTTGGAATTGGAAGAGGTTTGAGGAATCCAAACTTCTTGTGGTGAATATTCTTGTTTCTTGAGCACTGTTGACAGGATGAAACATAATCCTTGATAAATTGAGTCATGCCGGACCAGTGGAAATCCCGCTTGACAAGTTTGAGAGTCTTCTCTTGGCCAGGGTGGCCAGCTAGAGGAGAATCGTGACGCTTTTGAAGAATACTAAGCTGAATTGTGGATTCATTTGGGACTACCACCCGATCTTTGAAAAGAAGAAGTTGGGAGGAGGAATCAAGAGAATAATCTTGGACAGATTTACCTTTACCCAAATCTTCAAGAATACTTCTGTACTGGGGGTCTTGCCATAATTTCTTCTGGATTGAATCAATCAAATTTGAGAAATATTCCACTTTGACTGAAAAAAGCTTTGAGGGTTGAACTTCATCTTGCTTAATGATTTGCTGAAAATTCATTGGATTCTTGCTGATGAAATCCTCCCCCCTCTCCGGATAAACGCCGTCCCAATGTGATAAGGTATCTGGAAGAGTAGCTAGGCGGCCAGGGCGGTAAGTGATTGAGAGATGAAATTCAGAAAGGAATTCAGCCCAATGGGCTTGATGGCGAGTGAGTACTTTGGAGGTCATGAAGTATTGA
Source organism: Austropuccinia psidii (assembly GCA_023105745.1). Classification (NCBI taxonomy): domain Eukaryota; kingdom Fungi; phylum Basidiomycota; class Pucciniomycetes; order Pucciniales; family Sphaerophragmiaceae; genus Austropuccinia; species Austropuccinia psidii. Next base: position 13,801,648 of record JALGQZ010000012.1, on the reverse strand, counting down.
AGGGAAGAGTGATTGGTAAGAACTTCAAAAGGGGAAGACAGTGAAAGAAGAAAAGCCCTCCAGCGCTTGAGCGCCCAGACAATACCAAGGAGTTCCTTGTCATGAATTTTGTAATTGAGCTCTTCTGGGATAAGCTTGCGGCTGTCAAATGCAATGGGATGTTTTCCTGAGTCAGAGACCTGACTCAGCACAGCACCCAAAGCATAATCTGATGCATCGGTCTCTACAATGGCGGGTAGAGAAGGATTGGAGCGGTGGTGAAAGCCTCTTTGAGTTGGTGAAACTGACTAAGAGCTTCCTCATTGAGGGGAAAACAGGAATCTTTCTTGAGGAAACTGGTGAGTGAACTGATCTCCTTTGAATAATTCCTGATGAAATGGCGGTAGAAGTTGGCAAAGCCAAGGAAGGATTGAAGAGCCTTGAGGTTTCTTGGAGGCGGCCAATTGAGAATATGCTGGACTTTTGCTTGGTCCATCTTGAGGCCTTCAGAAGAAACTACATAACCAAGATATTCCACGCTTGAAACATGAAACAGGCATTTGGATGCCTTAGCAAAAAGGTTATTGGCTCTGAGTCTGGAAAGAACAGTGGACACATGAGTGACATGTTCTTCCTCAGATTTGGAAAAGACCATAATGTCATCCAAGTAAACCACAACATAAACATCAAGAAGATCTTGAAAGATATCATTGACAAGATTTTGGAAAGAAGCAGGAGCATTGGTGAGCCCAAATGGCATAACCAAGTATTCATAACTGCCATATTTAGTTCTAAAACAAGTCAAGTGTTCATCACCCTCCTTGATTCTGAGCAGGTTATATGCACCACGCAGATCAATCTTGGAGAAGATAGAAGAACCATTAAAGACATTGAGAAGCTGATTCATAGGAGGAACAGGATACTTGTTCTTCCTAGTAACAGCATTGAGTTTGCGGTAATCAACACACAAACGGAGGCCACCATCTTTCTTTTTGACAAAGAGGACAGGTGCTCCTGTTGAAGAGGAGCTTGGCCGGATGAAACCTTTCTCTACATTCTCTGAAATGTAGGCCCTGAGTGTATCTGACTCTTGTTGGGATAAAGAGTAGATCACCCCAACTGGAGGTAGAGACCCCTCCAGTTCGATATGATGATCACAGGCGTGGTGAGGAGGAAGTTTCTCTGCTTTCACCTTGGAGAATACATCCAAGTATTGGTGATAGACAGGAGGAATAACCTTCATCACGGTTTCTACTTCTTCTGGCTCTTCCTCTTCATCCCACAACTCCTCCAGGGAGTCATGATAAGATGAAGGAGGAAGGTCCATATTCCCAAATAAGAGGTGAAGTGAAGATACAGAATTATCTTCTCAAACATCTTGAATCTCTTTGAAGACTTCAGCTGTAGGAGATAGTACTGACTGTGGGGAATTAAGGGAAGGAATATGGACAGAAGACGGAAATGATGGTGTTCTAGAATCACCAACCAGAGCTGCACAAGATTTGGAAGAAGAAAAGTCATTACGGACAGAATTAGAAGGATCAGAATAGTCCAAATGATCAGGATTAAAGGTGATCAGCCCTTTCCTCCAATCAATAGAAGGATTAAAATGATTGAGAAAGTCAAAGCCCAATATGAGGTCTTCTCCCTTGGGAGTATCAATGACTAAAAAGTCCCATTCAAAGCTTGGGAAGGTAGGGAGCTCAACCATATATTTAGTATGGTGAGTAACAAATAAGGAAGGGGACTCAGAGGAGTCCAAAATGATAAGAGGAATCTTCTCTTGGAGTTCTGACGTAGTCAATGAGTACTTGTGAACAAACTGCTTTGCAATAAATGAGTGTGTAGCACCAGAATCAATGAGAATACTGTAAAAAACATCAGAAAGAGAAGAAAAAACAAAAAATTTAAGAGAATTTTTGACACCAGTATTCAGAATGCACAATTGTGCTCTGGAAGGAAAACTGTGAAGACCATTGAACACAACATGATCTTCACTCAGGCTTTTCCCTGGCTGGGAAAACTGCCTGACGGTTGGGTAAGCTTATTTTGAGGCCTTTTGACACAGGACTCAAGACTATGCTTCCCACCACAATAGGTACACAAGCCCTCTTTGATTCTTCTCTCTTTTTCAGAACCCTTCAACTTGAAGTCCTTATTCAACAAGGAAGAATGGGGCTTGTCCCGCTTTTGAGAATGAAATTTCTTCTTATGCCTTGAGCTTGAAGAAACTTTATGATGAGAAGAGTGAGACTTCAAGGCTTCAGGCTTCTTCTGTTGATGATGATTCTTCTCCTTTTGCCTCTCATGGTACCTGGTATCAAGTTCCAGGCTGACGTCCATTAAGTCTTGAAGAGAATCAATATTTGAAGGATGGGAGGCTAATTGATTCAGAATTCTGGAGGCCAAGCCCTTCCTGAAATGATGAATAAGAGCCCTTTCACCCCAATCCCCAATTCTTGAAACCAAACTCCTGAAATCGGCAATATATAAAGCAACATGCCCACCTTCTTTCATCCTAAGGCCATCCAATTCTGCTTCAGCTTTTCTAACTTCATTTGGGTCTCCAAATAAAGTGAACAATTGGAATTCAAACAGTGGCCAGGAGTTGAGAAGGTAACTTGAGTCTTGATTATTGAGATTGGAAAGATAAGGCTCAATCCATTTTGCAGCCCTGCCAACTAAGAATGAAGTGGCATAAAGAACCTTCTTTCTATCTTGAGAGAAGTTTGCCGGATCATTATTAAAGATGAGCTGACAAGATTGAATAAAGCTTCTGACTTTGAAGGGCTGAGTCCCATCAAAGCATTCTGGTGCCTTCATAGATGGAGTCTTGATGAATCAGAAGAAGAAGCTGCTTGAAGATTGGCCATGATCTGAGTCATTTGCTGCATAATGGCCAATAAAGATGGTTCAGATTGGTGAGAGACAGGCTGATCAGACTGGGCTAGAGTTGGTCTTCCAGTACCTTGGGATGCCCCCACCGGAGCAGGAACACCTTCAGTACCTTCAGACTCTTCCTCTTCCACAGAATTCTCCTCCTCCTCTTCACCGTCTTCACCTGGACCTTTGAAACTAGTCCTTGACATGCCTGGAAAACCGCCAACTACTCCTGAAAAATAATTTGATCTTCTTGGCACTCTTCCTTCCTTCCTGAATGGTGCTGCTCCTTCCATGCGGGGTCCTCTATCTAATTGGGACCTCCGTTGAGGAACTGCTGGGGTGCCATCAAGAGGAACTCTTGGAGTAGGAGTAAGAACAGCTTGAGTTTGAGCCTGGGACCTGGTTTGTCTTGCAGGAGGTGAGTGTTGGAGTGGCATGATTGAATAAGAGTAAAATTTAAATAAAAAGAATCAAAACTTGAATAAAACTTGAGGCAAAACCAAAATAGTCTTGAGGATCAAAATCAAATCAAATCTTGAGGGGAAAATCAATGAATCAATTAAAGTCTTCAGGTATGTCAATCAATCAAATCAGATGAGTCTGGAAGTCAAAAGTCAAGATCAATGAAAGTCTTGAGGTCAATCAAAACAATCAATCAAAATCAATGAAAACAAATCTTGCAGTGAAAATCAATCAGTCAAATGAATTCTTGAGTCAAAAATCAATTTATGTCAAAATCTTGATGTGGAATTCAGCAGTCAATGGAAAAATCTTCAGGTCAATCAAATATCTTGAAGTCAATATCAATTATGCCAAATCAGTCAATCAAATCAATTATCAAGTGAATTCTTCCTGAAAATCAAAATTCTTGAAGAGAAAATCAAATTGAATCCTGATATGAAGAACGTGTCTGTATAATTTGATGAATAATTTGAAAATCAAAATGACAAGACACCTGAAATGAAGGATAAAATGAGATTGATAATTGAGATTAAGATTGAAAAGATAAACAGGAAATAGAATTTGGGTCAGCTTTCAATTTTTCAGAATAAAGAAATGAATGAGAGAAAATTGAGAGGTGACGGAAAATCAGTTAATTTTCATAAGCATTAAAGAGGCATAATTCCGATGAATGAATGAATGAAATTGATGAAGAATTAATGAGTAAAGTGATGAAGAATGAATGTATAGAATGAAAATAAATTATGAGTTAATTAATATAATGTCACAGGGGCTCTTATGGAAGCAAGAGGGCCTGGCACTCAGGAATCAAGAACTCACTTGGAGGGCTCCAAAGATGATAAGAAATACTACAGAATATATTTCTTAAGCAGAAACAAGAGAAAGGACAAATATGCCAAAGATAAAAAGAATAATAAGGATGAAGCCAGAGGCCCAAGATAAAAGGAAGCCAAAAGCCAAGAACCCAACCAATTGAGTCCTCAGTTCACTGTTTCAACCTGCTAGAAAGAACAATGGAATTAGTAAAGGATATGACCACCAATATCCACTGACAGGCGAAGAAAGAAAAGAGAAAAGGGTGCTAATGACTGACTTAAGATTATCAGTATTAACTTCAATAATGTAAAAGAAAATAAGGATAAAAATAAATCCAATATATTAATTAACTGGGGAAAAAGTCCCCAGGTGCTGAAAGGTGACCAGTATATGTGAAAAACTGAAAGATTGATCCTGAAGGTGGATCACTGGCTGTATTGTCCTAATTGGGCCAAATCAGTCCTGGCCATTTTGAAATTGAACTGTGTGATTGAATTCCCACAGTGGAATATGAATTGGCCCAATTGGGCCAAGTACATACAGGTTGATTGATTGCCGCCTGTATGAACCAATTGAGTTGTCCAAGTAGTATTGAAATATTTGATGCCTTGTCAACTGATTGAAATGATGGAATGCCTCTGAGAATGAACCTTGGAAGAATCCTGAATGAGAGTACCAACCCAACTCCTGCATAGCCAGGTGGTTGGAGTCCTTGAATGGTCTTCTGCTTGCCGCCATGGATTACCCAACTGATGAGTCCAAAAGTCCTCCTTTGAAATGGGTGTTGGATTTTGGTGCCTTGAGTTTAGAAGGTGTAATTGAGTCCTGAAAACGTCACCATTGAATTACTGAGCATAAATGGTGCATAATGGTATATAACACCATATATGCACCACTCCTGCAACCTTGAGTACGGGGTGAATGGAGGAATGGAAGAATTTTCCTTAAGTTGAGGGAAAAGCTTGATGAACTGATTTGGTGGCCCCTTGTGGTTGCCAGAGGCCATGAAGGAGATATTGATACATAGTGGTCCATGGCCAAAAATGAGTCCTACGTGATTTATGGCCAAAAAGGTGTCCAAGGCGTTTTTGGCCAATTTTGGGTCCAAGGGAAATATGGCCAATTTAGGCTCAGGTGGGCCCAGATGTGGTTTGGGACCCACCTGGCCTTGGGGGCTAGGTGGTTGCCCCCTTTGGCCCCTTTTGGCCTCATTGGATTAGGCCAAAAGGGGCTTAAAAGGCCTGCGGACCGTAGGGGGCCTAAATGGCCCAAGACCCCCTAATGAAAAGGGGGGGCCTGGATCCACTGGTGATGGCTAGGAGGCCTGGAGACCTCTAGAAGACAAAAAGGACCCCCCAGGCCCACAATCAATGATGAAGGCCTGGGGGTTGGTGAGGTGTGAATTGACCAAGAGGGCCAATGACGGTAGGATATGGCCATTGGGATGGGTTGTGGCGTAAGAGCCATTGGACACCCAAAGGGGGCCAATGGGCCATAAATGATATGACGTGGCCAATTGGCCCCAATTTGGCCCCAGGTTGGATTGTCGCAACCATCAAGGAGGAGGGTCAAACTCGTGGTTGTGACACAGGTCTTCTGGTTCTAGACATTCCTGCTCTATCCTCTGGCTGGTTCCTTTGGAAGTCAAGGTCTCTGGGGTGTACAGGTGACGTATCAGTGTTTGCAAGCAGTCAAAAACTTTATGTTCTTAGGGTATTTACCTTTGAATGTGCCTTGTACAAATTTGGTGTCTGCTGCTTTTGGCAATTTTCCTATAGAGGTTACAACTGGGTTAATTATTGTAATCTTCCCTGTACAAGTTGTGAAGGTTGGCTTACCTTGTATTGATGCAGAGTTTTGTGGTTTTCTACTCCTCTGGGTGGCTATTGGTGTCCACTTCTTTTCTGTAATCAGGCCTTCACTGTGCCTCTTTCCTTTGCCCTTGCTTCCCTCTGGTTCTGAGGGTGTCACTGGTGTGTTGGCCTGTGACTGGGTCTCTAGTGGGATATAGTTTTCTTCCACTGAATTTAAGAAGGAAAAAGAGAGCTTAATGTCATTTAACACTTCTTAAAATGCTTTTTGAACGTCTCAGAATGGCCTCTTGGCTTTGTATATTACTACAATCTGCCCTGTATAATGACAGTGTAATTGAATTAACAATTCCACATCAGAATTACAGCTGTTGGTACCCTGTTACACTGTTTGTGTACCAGTATCCCCAGATTGACTTGTGGTTTTCAAGTACAATCTGTATGAAGTGGTTCTGTTTAATTGTAATTGAGTCAACAATACACTTAACCACACCTCAACTATTGGTTTTACAGTCAGAGGTGTCCTTATTTAGTCAAAAATACAGGACTTATTAATGGCTGAAGTGTTTTTATATGTAAAACAAGCCAAAAATAAAGGTCTTGTGGTTATTAGCCAGGTGACAAGTACTCTTATAATATGAGTATAAAATGGTATATGCACCAATTGACAATATAAAATATATAATATATATATATATATATAAGGAAAACAATGCCTAAAAACATAGAAACAATTGTCAGAAAGCAATAAATAAGTCAAAAACCTACTTGTAAGGTCCAAAAATTTCACAAAAACACAGCCAGGCCCCCAAAATGTCAGGATTAAAAAATGATAAAGGTGTAGAGTAGACTAATTACAGCTTTTTAACTATGTTTTTGAAACGGAAAGAAAGCTTAGAATAAAGATTTTAAATATAATAAGGGTATTTAATAAAATAAAAGGGCTTTACTATCAAGAGATAGTGGTGGTGAGCGCTGCTGAAAACCCTGGGTGCGGTCTTGCCAGTTGGATTACTATGATGAGGGGTACAATACTAAGATTTATAGTATAACCTGATTATTTTCCAGGAGTAAAATCTTTTTAGACAGTTTACTTCATAGGAATTCAAGAGCAGGATGAGGAAAACCTTTCTGGCTGTGAAAAGCCCCCTTTTTATCCTGAAATGGGGTGAAAAGGTGGCTAGGTCTTTCCACGTAGAGGAAGTGAAGATTTTCCACTCTCTAGGACAGGCTTGTGGTTCAAAAAAGACCTGTATGGCCTTTATTGGGCTCAGATGTGGTTTTGAAACCACATCTGGGCAGTTTTCACCAATACAGGGTAAAGGGTTTCATCTGGGGACCACACAGCCTGATTCTGACATGTATGATGCATAGAATGCTGTACAGGACCTGTATGGGACCCCATTATTGAATGAACTAGGAGGTATTGAAGTAAAAACAAGCACCTTTGTCAGTTTGACACCTCATAACTATGGTTATGGGATATTTTCCCATGGTAAGGCTGTATTGGTCAAAGTGTGGGATTTTGACTTAAAACAGCTATGACCTTGTCAGTTCTTGAGATATCAACCTCAGAATTGAATCAGTGTGTAGCCCTGTATGCGCTCTACACAATTGTACCTTATTTGATGTGGTTATCATTAAATATGGCAAAGGTATCCCATGTACAGGTTTTTTGTACATATGTGTGTTTTAGGCAAAAAGCTGTATTGAGCTTATTTGCGTCATAACTTTTGTTCCAGATGAGATATGGGGAAGTGAATGGCACCATCAGATAGCCCTGATTGTGTGCTTTCTAAAAATACCCCACTTTAAGTATCTCACACTAAAACTGTATAATTTAGATGAGAGGTGAATGGTTTATTCACCCTTATTTGGCCTGAATCTGACCATAACTTCTGTAATACTGGTGCTAGCTCAGTTTTGTTGGTACCATTGGATAGCCCTGGCTTAAAGATTCATTTTGCATAACAATTTTATGGGGTTAGGCCTCTTACTTTGTGTTTCAGATGAGAGGTGAAAATTAAGGTTTATGCTCAGCAACAACTTTGAGCAGGAATAACTTTGTTACTCTTTGTCCTATGATGATGGGACTTGTATATTTGGAAAAAGGTGAGTTTCCTCTTTCTTTTGATACCCTTTGAGCTGATTTGGCTCAGGTCCATGTTTTGGTGGTATCTTGGCTATACCATTGGTTTATGGTATTTGGCTGTCATGCTTGTGCTCTGGTTTTGAGTCACAGGCTGACAAAATATTTCAATTTTGAATTCTTATTTTAGCTCATTTGTATTTTAAAACTTCATAATAGATCAATATTATATCATTTCTTACCAAATACTCAAAATAAAAAACACAAAATGAATTGATGGGAGCAAACAATATCTTCAGTAAGATTAGACAAACTTATTTTCTGAAGCTTAGTGCTTGAATTAGTATTTAGCAAAATACAAATTTAATCCATAATATCTCTTAAGCTGCTTAATTTGAATGGAATTACATGTTACATGTCAGCCCATGACTCTAGACAGAGCACCAGCATGACATCCAACATACCATAAGTAAGTGTATGAATATTATTGGCCAAACATAGCTAATACAGGTATAATATAAAGAGGGAAATCCCCTAAATATTAAAATACAAACCTTACCAAAATAGGATAAGAAATGACAAAGATATACCCTGTAAAAGAGACAAAATAAGAGAACCTCTATTTCCACATCTCATCTAGCTTATGCATCTTTGATGCAAACCCCATCAAAATTGTATTTCTCTTAAATATTTCAAGGGGAGCTATTAAATGGTACTATTCATTCTTCTGTAGCATTCCTACTTCAGGAGATACCATTTTACAACATTTATTTACTAAGAACCCCTCAAAGGTCTAAGAGGACTTGTACAAAACTGCACAAAAGTATGACCAAATTGAAGATATGAATTAAAGCTTCAATTTTGGATACCTCTTACCTCTGTACCTTCAGAACTGGAAGCATGATCTTGGATAAAGGGTTTAGCAAACCAAATACAGGTTTTCTGAAAATAACAATATAGAGAAACCCCTGTATCTTTGCCATATATTCATACAGATTTACTGTTAATTATTCCAAATTTTGGAGCCCATCAAGCCCTAAAGCTCTTATATCTTTTGAATTGAAAGAGATATCTTGCTTGGAAGCTTATCAAGCTATATACTGATTTACAAAAATACATCAAAAAACTGGAAACCCTTATAGCTTTTGCAATTTTTAGAAATTTTTGACATAAAGAATAAAAAACTAAAGAGCTCATCAAATAATTCAATCCTGTGCTCTTGAATTCTTGATATCTCAAAAACTGACTTAGATATCTTGATTGGAAGTTTTTTGACCAATACTGGTTTGTACCAAACCTGTACCAACCAGTACTGGTCTCATCCTTAAGGTAATACTAGTTTACAGCTTAAATCCTTCCAGAATGACTAGTATTATTCATTCAAACACTCTGGAAACATAATAACAGTTCTGATGTGGCCTGTGAAAATGCTTTTTGCCCTGTATTGATCCATAATGATAATTTGTGGTCTCAAAACCATAATTCTGACTATCCTTATGTCAGAATTGACTTTATAGACTCACAATGAAGCCTCCAGAGTGAAGTTTTTCACTTCCCAAGGGTGTGAAGAGCTTATCAGCCCTTCAAACTCCCTATAAGAGATAAAATAATGTCTTTCCTCAACGGAAAAGACCCATCTTATCATCTTATTAGTATTCTTATGTGACAAAGCTTTTCTTAACCAGTAGTGTCCTTAGATTCATTTTGATATAATTAAATCAAAAATTATTTTAGTAATATTTACAGTCAGAGATATTAGCTTACTGAAACAAAGGTCCTCAGTAGACTCATCAACACCACCACCATGTAACAGTAGGACCTTTTATTCAAAATTAATTGATTTTATCATGTCACAGTCATAATTCTAGCTTTTAGCTACTTTCTTATAGCTATTATATATACTCACCCCAAAATTACTGATCTAAAGAACCATGTTATTTTAAATTCAAGAATGAAGTTTTGTAGACTTTCTTATTTGGCTCAAAATTCTAATTCAAATTCAGAGTTTCCTTGATAGATTTGATTACCCCTACCTGTTTACTGCCAGGTGTTTCTCCCAACAGGTATAGAACTGATTTCAGCTTAATTCTCCTGTGGTTGATAATTTTGTTTCTTATTATTGAATGCAAGCTTGAATAAAGCTCCATAGATTATATTTTCCTGTCAACAAGTTGTGAGTTTTTTTTATGTTTTGCTAATTTTTGCTTGTCTTGTATAGTTATTTATAGAATTACTGGATTAATATAGTTTTGATAAGTTATTTATGTAAAAAATTAAGAAGTTATATCAATAAGGGACAATAGCATTTAGGGTTATAACTAACATTTGGTGGAGTAGTTTCATTTATTGAAATTAAGACACATTTGTCAGAGAAACTGTGTATTGGTTTAATTTGAAACAACATCAAGAGCTAAAGATTCAATGAAATTAGAACAGAATTTTAAATTCAGAAAATAGACTTCTTTCTTTTAAACTGTGTTATTTTGAGAATTTTGGTTTATTTTGTTTATCTGGGTGTGTTTTGTTTCATTATACAACATAAGTCTCCCTGATCATGAGAACCCAAACAAGAATCATCTATAATAGCTATAGGTTTCTGAATTTTCTTATTTATTTGAAAATTTTATTCAGGTAGTTTGAATTGAGTTGATAATGTAACCAATTAAATTGGAATTAACAATTTTTATCAAGAAAGCTAAAACGATTCCCAGTTTCTTTTATAAATAAGGATACAATCCTCATCCTGAAGAGTAGAAGAACAAAATACAATTCCCTTTGATCATTTCTTCTTGAAAAATTATAAGTATTGAAAATGCGGAAAATTAGATTATTTTGATAAAAAAGGAAGAGGTTGAGATAAAAAAGCCTGAAAATATTTGTTAGAAAATTTTCAACCTCATTCAGAGAGGCTAAGAAAGAAATCATTTTTTATTTTATTCTCTCATGGAAGCTTAAGAAAGAAAAAAATAACCACAAACTTTATTATAGTGAGTATTTATTTCTTATTTTATTTTATCATGAAGTCTGTGAGCCTTTGTGATATGACAAAATATCCAAAAAGGTCACAAAAAAACTGTAAAAAACTTATTTTAAAAATAACAACTGATACTATAATCTTGAAATAATTAAAAATGCAATGAAAAGGCATAAATTCTTGATTATTGCAGAAACCAATTAATAAGCATGTGTGATAAGCTACACCATTGAATTCTCCAGAAAGAAATAAACATATAAAATTTTTATTTCATATCTGTAAAGTCAATACTTGCTGAGATAACCATAGTATATGCACTTTTATGATCAGTGCATATATTCATGGTCTTTGGCTCATAGCTTTTGAAAGTTGCATGATAAAAATGTTTATCCAAATATATGATTACCACAAAATAACCTTAGGAATACATATAAAAGCTTTATCTGGAAGGCTATGAAAAGCCGAAACTTACAAGGGTATATTGAGCAAAATAGGAATAGCTGTTGACCACTTTAATTTAAAACTGGTCCAATCTTAGAATAAAGTAGATATTTGGATTCTACTAGATCATAATTTAATAATGATGTAATTTTCATCATGATATTCAAGGTATAACCCCCTGAAATAATGGTTTGAATTTTGAAATATTAAATCTCAACAGAAAAGATGAGTTACAAGAAAAATCATCAAAAGTAGAGTATTGATTATTTAATGAAACTCTCTTGGAAAATTATTACAAAAATGCCAATCTATCATAATTAACTCTTTTAATGGATTTAGAATTAATAACTCAAAAGTTATTAATGATCAAAATTAAATCTTTAAGATGACCATTTATGATCACTATCTGTAATCTTATTTTAAGTTTAACAGGCAAATAAGTGATACAGCTGGTTGATAATAGTATATTATTATTAAAACCAATAAAATCCACAAATTGTAACCTTTTCACAAGCCTATGAGCTCAAAAAATGTAGAGTTACAGTGATAACTCTAAATAATGGCATAATAATGAGATAAGAAGGCCTAATTATGATGTAATGATCACTAAGCCTTAAAATTTTGATCAATTCCAGTGGATACATTCATTATACATCTACTAGAGCCCTTCCGAAGTCTAGGGGGATGAATTTAATATAACTATAGCTCTCTTTCCTCTATTTCCACCTCAGGCACATCAAAAACATAAAAAAATTGAATCAAAAAGGTAATCTCTTTATTCTTGATATATGAAAATATTATATTATTAAAGACCACAGATAAGCCTTGTAGTAATCAAAAACTTTGATGTGATCAAATCCTTTTCTTATTACATTCTCTCTAAAATCCTCAATTCCACATAAAAATAGCTAAATTTGTGATTCTCTCTATTTATTCTTGTAAATACATTTTTGATGAGTTTTATTTATATTCTTAGGCATCAATTTATCCAAAATCATTATATATTAGTCTCAAAAGTGGGCTATTTTCTCTTATTATGATATTTTTCTCCTTATGAATATTTTTAATAATTCTTTTATTAATATGAATAGTATTTATATTGATATATGAGTTTTATATTTATAATATTATTTTTATAAATTGGTTTTTATCATTAAATAGAAATTTTGTACACATTTATTATTTGTTGGTAAAAGTAATGAATTGCCATAAATACATTAATTAGTAATTATTAATAAATGTAATTATCTTTTATGTGATAGTCATAATAATACTTTATTCTTATAATTTTATTTATTCTTATTCTTCATTAAAATTAGGGCATTCAGAGTGCAATAAGGAAAGTATTAGTAATATTCACTTATTTTTTCATAGTCAAACCTTACATTTGGAGGCCTGGCTGTGATATTTACTTGAAAACCCTTTCAAAAAAATTAAATTGGGTTTATCCAATAATAAATTATATTTGTAACCATAAAGCTATTTGATAATTTTGTATTTATTGATTGTTAAGGCTATGAAGGCATTTGGAGAGCAATTGTCCTGTCCTAAATGCAGTTTTTAACATCCTTAGACTTTAAAGAACTTTCTTTGAGTTACTCTAGTGATTAAAAAAGATATTTATAAATTCAAAATGAATTCATATTATAATTCAATTTTAATGATCATATTGATTTTTATTTCATTTTTCAAAAATAAATATATATATAAAATAATAAAAAATAAATAAATAATCATTTTTCTACTCATTTCTCTTATATCAAAGGATATGAAAGCAATGTTTATGTGGAAATTTCCATATCTTCCCAAAAATAATACTTTTGATAATAAGACTTATATTTATTTGTCTTTTTTAGTGCTTAAAGACAACCCAATAGAGGACAATCAAGCCGCTGTTAAAATACTGGTGGAAGAAAATTTTGAAATTTCTCCAACACCAAAATTAAATAAGAAAAGAAAATCTAGAAAATTAGTTACTCCAGGATCAACTATCCAGAATTCTGAAGGTGAGTACCTTTGTTAAATTTCCATAAAGAGATTTTTTATTCTAATATCTTTTTGTGTCTTATTCTTTTGATATGACTACTAAAAGAGGTTCCCAATACTCAATCAAATCAGATGGAGGCAGACTCAGACATAGAAATGATCCAACAAAAGGGCAAAGCAAGGGCAAAATCCACACAGGAAAGCTTTATATCCCAAAGACAAGTCCCTGAAATCCCTGTAATCTCTGAACCTGACTTGGAACTAAGTATTAGGCACTCCAACAGAAGCCAATTACATTCAGAGGACTTAACTAGACATATACATGAGCCATTAAAAGCAGTATTACACCATGTCCAAGGACAAATATTTGGGAATTTTGCCACAAAGAAACCAAGTAGTGATGAGCTCCTGGCATATCCTCAAAAGGTTCCTCAAAGAAGAGGAAATAGTGACATACTCCAATTTATGGAATCCACTATCATCCAAACCTCAAATCAAAAAGATAAAGGACTGACACAACAAAAAGAGGGAGAAAAGCAAGAAAGAAGCCCCAGTAGCCTCTACCAGCCAGCCATAAGTCAGCCAACCTCCCCAACAAGGGAATAAGAACAAGAAAAAGAACTTGAGGAACCATATTCCCCAAGTTGGAGGATCCCAAGAATCCAAAAGGATGCCATGGACAATGTCTTAAACATGGCCAGAACCTTGATCAAATTCAAGGCCAAAGAGGAGCAAAGAATGAGATAACCCCATTTCTCAAAGGAACAAAATTGTTTCCTTATGTTGTAAATACTTTCAAATAAATTAAAAAGAGCATATTACCTTTAAAAGACATTCAAAACATTCTCTTATTTTTAAAAGCAATAAACATAATTATATTATCTTGAACAAAAACAGTTGTACAAAATAAAGAAGAGATAGACAACATTGAATTTATGGCTGAAAACAACAAAAAAAAAATTCTAATTGAAAATACTCAGAAGTTAATACAGGGACAACAAGAATCGTATAAATGAATAATATTTATCAAAGAAAAGACTTTGACAATCAATTATGACCAGATTATTGATAATTTGCCTGCAAAATTAAACAAATTATCTATTTCTGTTGGAAAATTGAAATAAAACACTTAATCACATCAAAAGCTAATTTTGGATCATGTAGGAAAGAGTAATGAAGAAAGAATGAATCTCAAAGATGACATTCAGAGTGAAATAAGACTTATTACTGAGAAAATGGATAAAATAAATGAGGCTAACTTAAATATGCCAAAGTTATCAACCCTATTTTCTCACATAAGCAGTCCTGTTAAGCCAGAAGGAGGAAATGACAAGTACTTTAATAAAAGACTTAAGCCATCAAGACAACAATCAAGTCTTAATGAGAGAAGCACCCCAACTTAAATAATGGCCAACATTCACAGGTGAAGCTCAATATGACCGTATTTCATTCATTAAGACAATTGGAATGTTCCAAGAATATTGTGCCATACCAGAAAAATTAATTACTGCAAGATTAAATTCATTATTTGAAAAATCTGCAAAATGATGTTTTTATGGCATAAGACAAGCAAATGGAAAAAACACCTTGTCTTGGTGGGAAAATGAAATAATCACCAAGTGTTAAAATGATTCCTGGAGGTAAAAAATAGAAAATGCATTTGAAAATTGCTTCTTTGACCCATAAAAGGACAAACCTTGAAATTGGCTCTTAAAACAAGCTGAAATATTAAATTTATTATAACCAGAAATGTCACAGAAAATGGTGCATATGAAGATACTTAAAAAATGTGGAGGAGATGTGGAACAGGCCCTAAGAGGAAAATGCATAGAACCATGCTCCACAGAGGAGTACATTCATTCACTAGAAGACATAGTGACAAGGACCAAAAATGGGAGAACATGGAACAAATCGGATATTTAAAGTCCAAATAAGCCATTAATTAAGAAATAAAAACCAAAAGAACCTTCAAAACCTAATACATCCAACACTAATGAGCAAATGAAATGCCATAAATGTGGTGGTATCGGACACTTCGCCAATAATTGCCTCAAAAAGGCAAAAATAAATGAAATTGTGGAAATAGAAAACTACAATGACAAAGAGAAATATTAATCTGAAAGAGATACTGAGGAATAGGAAATCTCTTAAAGTAATTAAATCAATATAATTAATGAACAAATTAATAATATTGATTTAATATATGAAGTACTAGATGTAAATTCAAATTTTCCATATATTGAAACTTTGGATACATGCCTTACAATCATACAAGATGCCAAACTGCATAGAACCAAACCTGCAAAAGGAATTGTATATACATCTGGAAAATCATTTATAAGTATTGATATGGTAGACACCCAAGAGACAAAAATAAGCCTGGAGACAGGAGCATACTGCACCCGTCTTGGGAAAAATCATTTACATTCAATTATACCAGATTGGGAAGAGAAGCTTATACCAATACAAGGGTTTAAATTTAGAAGTTTGAGTAAAAGCATGAAGCCCCTTGGAATAATTGACTTAAAAATACTTTTTTCCCACCCTTCCCAATGAATAGGAGTTAAAGTGGAGGTTTTAGTAATGGAAAAATGTACTAGTAAAAACTTGATACTTGGAAATGAGTACTCGTCAATCTATGGTATAGATATTTCACCATAGGAGACAATAGAAGACAGAAATTTGGTTTCTTAAACAACAAAAAACAAGCTGCCGTTACAAAAATGAATAGACAAGCCCAGAAAAGCATTTACTCATAAGTGAACAGCTTATAGGGGAAGAATTTAATCAAGAATTAACAGAAACAATGAAACAAAAACCAATTGATCTCTTATAAAAATACAAAAGTCCCTTTGCAACTGACAAAGAGCCACTAGCTGTTGTCATTGAACATGAGTTAGACATTATTCTATATGTGAAATACCTTATCCACCCCTGTTAAGAAGACCAGATTACCCAGCTAGCCCAAGAACTAGAGAAGCCTTAGACCTACACATTAAATACTTAATGGACCTAGGGATATTAAGGAAAGTAGAAAATAATGAGCAGGTAGAGGTCACTACACTTGTTTTTATAGCTTGGAATAATGGCAAATAAAGTATTGTAGGGCACTTTAGAGCTCTAAATACCTATAATATCTCTGACAGATATCCAATACCCAGAATCCATGAGAAATTAACACAATTGTAACAAGCTAAGCTCATTACAACTATTGATGCTCTAAAGGTTTTTCATCATAATTTCTTGACAGAAAATTCCAGAAAACTATCAAGGATAATATTTCAATTTTTAATATATTAATATTTAGAAATGCCATTTGTTATCAAAAATTCCCCTTCCCATTTAAAAGAATGATGAATACCATATTTCCTAAATAATTATCAGAAGAATGGTTAATCATCTCTATTGATAATATTATAGTTTTCTAATATGCTTGGTAAAGTAAACTAAAATTACTAGAAAGAGTCTTACAGAAGATATTTCAAGTGAATATGAAAATTTCCTTGAACACATGTCATTTTGCATATAGTGAACTAAAATTACTGTGACATTTTGTATCTGGACTAAGCTTGGGAATAGATGGAAATGAATTAGAAGCAGTACTACTGAAACCAATTCCCCAAACCAAAAAAAAAATGCAATCATTTCTAGGATTTTTTGGTTGTTAAAGATAGCATATAGGAGACTTTGTAAGAACTGTCAAATCCTTGTATAAGCTGTGTGACCAACAGATAGTCTATGAAATGACTGGATAAATGGCTAAAGAATATGAGAAACTAAATAAATCCCTCAAGAATTCCCCATTTCTTCTAATGCCAGATTGGAAAATTACCTTTCAGACTTTAAATTGATGCTTTTGGAGAAGGATTAGGTTCTGTACTACACCAAACAAAAATCATCAATGATAAACCTATTTAAGGACCAATTTTCTTTATTTAAAGACAAATTAAGCCAAAAGAAGTAAGATATGGGGCAAGCCAAATGAAATTTCTTTTCGTAGTGTTGACTTTAGAAAAACTACATCATTACTTAGATAGTACAGTGTTTGATGTAATCACAGACTGTAATGCTGTAAGATCTTTAGTAAACATGAAGACACCAAATAAAAATATCCTGAGATTTCAGATTGCTATCCAAGAATATATATTAAATATGACTCTAGCTCATAAATCTGGAAATATGCATGAAAATTCAGATGGTCTTAGCAGATGGGATCTTGAAAATAAACCTAAAGGCCCAGAAAATCATATAAAAGGAATATGTGCTACAGATATTGGCACAGAACCCTTTAAACAAGTTAAAAAAAGCTCTAATATAGAAAAGAGCTGTCATATCTTATTCCAAATCTTGATTAAAAATTGTAAGGACTCATCTCTATCTACAAAGTTAGATGAAATATGGAAGAAAGCCTATGATGAAGAAATATTTCACCTCCTCAATAGAATATTTTATCATAGAACCAAACAAAAAAAATTCATGACCCTGAAAGATAAAGTTCTAATAAGCACTATACTAAATGAATGCCATGATAGTGTTGTATCTGGACATCTTTCAGAAGATAAGACCCTAGAAAGAGTAAAAACATGCTCTTGGTGGCCAAATTAGTGAAAGAATGTTTCAGAATATTTCCAGACTTGTGACAGATGCCAAAAGGAAAAGCCACAGGCAATCAATTTGAAATGATGATCCAAATCCAAGAGCCAAAATCCCTGTGGGAAATAACTTATATGGATTAGGTAACAGCTCTACCCCCAGGAGGAGATAGAAGCTATAATTCATGCCTCAAATTAGTTTACAGGTAAAGCAATACCCCAATGTTATTACCTTGTCATAAGTATGACACAGCTATGGCCACCGCCATAATGATATTTAATAGAGTCATCAGCTATACAGGCTTGTTCCAAAATATCATAAGTGATAGAGATCCCAAATTCACTTCAGCATTATGGACAAATCTCCTTAGCTTGTTTGGAGCAGAATTATCATTCTCAAAAGGTGATCACCCTCAGACTGATGATTTAGCATAAATAATGATACAAACTTTGGAAGACATGATCAGAATATTCTGTGCTTATGGCCTAGAATTAAAATATTTTGATGGCTTTACCTAATATTTTTGTACTCTAACAACAGCTCTTGAACTGGCATACAAGAAATAAATCCATTCTTCAACTGGTAAAACACTAGCAATGTTAGAAAAAGGTTGGAATCCAAAACTTGCTTATTATACTCTGAAAAAAAGGACTTAGTTTATATACATCCAACAGAAATCAGCTTCAAATTAATTCTTGAAAAAGCAAGAAATCATTCAAACAGATGTATGCAATATTCTTTTAAATATGCAAAAGAAAGATGGGAAAAAAGTCTTAAGCCACCTGATTTTAAAGTAGGAGACTTGTTGTTAGTAAAAACTCCAAACTTTAATAATATCAAATTCCTAAATAAATTTAGAGACTCCTTTGCAGGACCCTTCATGATAATAGCACCACATAGCCCTAATGCTGTGCAACTAGAGTTGACAGGTGAATTCATGAACAAGCACCCAAATTTTCCTGCAATTCTAACAAAACTTGACAGCTCAAGTTATAGGGAATTATTTCTTTTAATTAATAAAGCACTAATTCAAATTCCTCATCTAGAAGAAGGATGATAAAAGAAAACGGTAAAAGTCCTCAAAGAAAGGAGGACAAGAAACAAAAAAAAGGGGATACCTTGTAAGGTATAGAAACCCAACTCAAGAAGATGAATGGCTACTTGAGAAAGATATAACTGGTTCTGATAAGCTATTAAGCAGGCTCATAAATGAAAGAAGACCTAAAGAATAGAAAAATGAAGCATTATTCAGCTTCAAGACTAAGAAATTCTATTGAAGAGGTAGGGCAGTGGATTATACTCTAATTAAGTATATCAGATTGTGGTACAATCTTTTTTGGTGGTGTGGAATGTGAGCCTTTGAGATATGACCAAATGCTCAAAAAGGTCACAAAACAACTTTACAAAACTTATTTTGACAACAAGAACTTGAATGTTAATCTTAAAATAAGTAAAAATTCTATAAAAAACATATATTCTTGATTATCTCAGAAACCAATTGATAAGAACGTGTTATTAGCTACACCATTGGACTATCCATCAAGAAATACCAATATAACAATTTTATTTCATATCTGTAAAGTCAATAATTACTGAGATAACCGGAATATTTGCACTTTTATGATCAGCACATATATTCATGGCTTTTAGCTCATATCATTTGAAATAGGTATGATGAAATTTTAATTCAAAAATAAAGTTATCACAAACTAACTGTAAGAATACAGATACATGTTTCATTTGGAATGCTATAAACAAAGTTTAGACCTACAAGCATTTATTGAGAAAAATAGCAATAGCTGTTGAACACTTTAATTTAGAATTCCCAACCTTGAAAAAATTATATTTTAATATTCTACTAGTTTATATGTAAATAATGATTTTTTTCATCATGATATTCAAGGTATAACCCCCTTAAATCATGGTTTGAAGTTTAAAATATTAAATCTCAACAGGAAAGATGAGTTGCAAGAAAAATGATAAAAAATAGAGTTTTGTTTATTTAATGAAATTCTTTTGGAAGCTTGGTAAGGACATTGCAAGCTATCATAATTAACACTTTAAGTTTATTTAGCATGAATAACTCAAAACCTATTAATTATCAAAGTTAAGGCTTAAAAATGATCCTTTATGATCACTAACCGTAATCTTATCTTAAGTTTAAAAGTTATATAAGCTATAAAGCTAATGGATAGTAGTATATTTCTAATAAATCTGATAAAATCCATGAAATTTAACCTTTTTCCAATCCTATGAGGTAAGCAAACTTAGATTTACAGTAATAACTCTAAATAATGGTGTAATAATTAGATAAGAAGGTTCAATTATGATTTAATAATCACTAAACCTTAAAATATGGATCAATTCTAGTGGATATCATATGTAAACATCTACTAGAAGTCTTCTGGACTCCAGGAGGGAGGAATTTAATATAAATATAGCTCTCTTTCCTCTATTTCCCCCTCAGACACATCAAAAACATAAAAGCATTAAATTAAAAAGGTAATTTCTTTATTCTTTATATATAAGACTATTATATTATTAAACACCAAAGATAATCCTTGTAGTAATCACCAACCTTTATGTTAATAAATCCAATATATATTTTTTTTATTAAATTCTCTCCAAAATCCTCAATTCCATATAAAAATAGTTAAGTTTGTAATTTTCTCTATTTTTCATTGTAAATAAAATTTAAACAATTTTTATTTATATATTTTTAGTAATGAATGTTTTCAAAATTATTATATTAAGTGTCAAAAGCAGATTATTTTTCTCTTTATTATTATTCTTAATAATTCTTTTATCAATATATATCTTTAATATGAGTAATATTATTTTTATAAACTGTTTTTCATTATTAAATAAAAATTTTTACCCATCTATTATTTTTTGGTAACAGTAATAAATTTCCACAAATATATTCATTATTAAATATTAATGAATTTATTTTATTATTTCATTTATTTCAATAATATAAATATTTTTACACTATAATTATAATAATATTTTGTTATTATAATAATTCTTATTCATATAATTCATTAAAATTAGGACATTTATAGTACAATGCGTAAAATACTAGTAATATTTACTTTTTTTCATAGTCAATCCTTACAAAATCTTAAGAAAGAAAAAAATAAATCAAAAAATTTTACTTGTAATTAAATATGATTTTTTTCAAACTTTCATTCTTTTTCAGAGGAAAAGCTACAGAAAATTTTTATATTTTTTCTTATCTTGTCTCTCCAAAAGTTAAGGGGAAAAAAATGAGAATATTTTTGGATAAAATATCAAACTAAACTGATGTATTTTTTAAATTTTTACATTCTTTTGTAAAGGAGAGTCTAAAGAAGTGTGTATTTTTCAAAAATTATTTTCTTCCAGATTTAGTAAGGTGGAAAGACAATTTTGTTTGATTCTTAACTCACAGGAGTCCCTAATAACTTGTAAACACACTCTTTTTCCATTATTGGGATCAATAAGATTTGTCTCCTTTCAAAGAAATTTGATATTATTATTCCAACAACATTTGAAGTTTCAAAAAATTAGCAATAACTAATAATTATACATAGTTATTCCATTTGATTCATTTTGAAGGAACTCAAAGCTCAACTCAGATTTTTTGTGTAGCTTTCATTGTTGTTTGATCTTCCAAGCTCACTAAGAATTCCATTAGAAGAGATATTGTGTCAATATTCAGTAATGTTTGTTTCACCATGACAGATTTTGGTGTTTAAGCTATGTCTCTGAAAAATCATTAAAAGATATTTTACTATCAGCTTACATATGAGAGATATGTAGGGCTTCATTACAAAATCTTATTTAATAGAGATAATCTTGAAACTATCTTTTAATAGTGATTTTAATAATTGCAAGGAAAAAAAATTTTACTCAATGAGAAATAAAGAGGATACCAAAGTCACTTAATATCATTCTGATTTAAGAAATGGAAATAGAAATAAGAGTGTCTTTATAAGAAGAAAATATATAACTAATAATATCATCCAAGTAATACTAATTACTAATTGTGACAGCCTTTATTATAGAATAATCATATCAATAATCTATAACAAAGCCTCATTCTTCATTCAGAAATTTCAAATACACATGATTATGTCAGCTTTATAGAGTAAATATAAGGGTCCTTTTGATGGAAAATCCTGGGAATAAATGAAGGATTGAGGCTCTAAACAACACGATATTAAGCTTATACTAATACTCCTCCTTTTTTTTTCTGAATACTCAAATATTAGAAATACATATAAGGGAATTCAATAGGTAAAAAAGAAGATATTATTGTATAATTTATCTGAAATCTTCATATGATTAATTGAAACATCAATAACAGGCCACTTCCCTTACATGATGGCTTTCTTCTTGTGAGATGATGTACTAAGGATCAATATCATTATGTCTTAATAAGTACCAAAATC
The DNA here is from genome assembly GCA_023105745.1 of Austropuccinia psidii. NCBI lineage: Eukaryota > Fungi > Basidiomycota > Pucciniomycetes > Pucciniales > Sphaerophragmiaceae > Austropuccinia > Austropuccinia psidii. The sequence goes on along the minus strand of JALGQZ010000012.1, from coordinate 13,779,178 downwards.
CTTTTCAATAATATAATAAATTCTATGATATCAATGTAGATCAATAGTCCATTAAGATGATTTATTCTAGCTAAAATTGTATCTATAGTGAAGATAAAAAAAGACATCTAAAACTCTTATTATTTTCAACAGAATTTACCATGGTCTTTTCAATAAATACAGCTTTCATTTCTCAAAATATTTCATTTATTACTTTGTGTGAATTTTTAAGCAAGGTTTTCTTGGTATAAGATATCTGAAACTCTAACCCTGTAGAGCTTTTCCTTGAGAATGTTTACTCATGAATTTCTTCTCATTTTAGAATTCTCTCAAAATCTCTTGTTCCACTTCAAAAGGAAAGATTTATTAATAAAATTTTTATTTTTCTTGAATGGGAAAGACAATTTATAAGATAAATATCTGTTGGGTATTACTTATATAGAGATTATTTTTTAAGAGTTTTCAAATTAGCCTTCTTGTTCTTAAATCAAAATTAATCAATATTCAATATGGAAAAATTAAGCTCATTCTTTCTTTGCTTTCTTGAAACATACTTTTATGCTATTTCGTAATGCTTCCATCATCTTATTTTATCTGATAATAGATTGAGAATAATGTTTCTAATAATAATCGAGCTCAGGGATTACCACTGAAATAGAATAATTAAAAGGGGGTCAGAAGCAAAATTGAAGCAGTTTTCCAACCCAAAATCAAACATAAAAGTAAAAGAGATATAGTGAAGTGACTTCAATATCAATTTTAGCCCTTGATCCTGGATACAAACAATATGAAAGTCAAAAGGTAGACTTAAAAAAGGGAAAAAGACTTCTTGTTTCCAAAATTTAGATATTATAATAAATAACATGAAATTAGCTCAGATGGATGATTTATTTTTGAATAATTGTTTTAATTGTGAATTCTGTTGAATTAATATTATATGATTTGTTGAAAGTCATTTTCATTTATTTCATCTGATAGGTTGAAATTCAGTTGAAAATCGAAAAAAATCAGAACTCTTGAGATTGTAACTCGTCATTTATTTCCGTTTATCCCAAACTTCCTTTCAGAATTCTAATTGAATATTAATTTGAATTTGTTTAAGACACACTTCTAAACATACCGTGGGAAATGATCAAACAATTCATCAATAGTTCAGTATCAATCAGAAAAAACACAAACTAGGAATTCTTAATAAGCCTCCCAATTCCCTCCAGCTCTGACTCAGGCAGTCATGAGCTCATCATGGCCGTCGTCAAACCAGGCTTTCTTTTTTTCTCTTCCAATTACAGCTCATTATCCCACTTATCCTTCTCAGATTTTTGATGAATTTGCAATCTGGATTCTTCAAACTCTCTCTGTGAAGTCATTTTCTTTTCCTGAAAGTATAATTCCTTTTTGATTTTCTCTCTCTCTTAAATGATATCTCCAATCTTTTTTCCTCTTCACCTTGATTCATTTTCAAAAATTCTTCTTCCTTTTCCTCCTTCCATTTTAATTTCTCCCATTGCAAGCATTCATCGACGTTTGTATCATGTACTAAGACTTTTGAAAATCGTATTATGTATATATATTTATAAAATCATTCAATAAAGAAATATTCTTGTTCACAGTTATCTATAAAATGAGTATATTTTTGTGATAAGGGATCATTTGATGATTTGCCTGACCCACTAAAAATATCAAAATTCTTGGAAGATCTTCCTGAAGTCCTGTTCCTTTCTAGTTCTCTATTCTGAATTGTTCTCTCATTATTATTATTGGCCTGATTATCTTTCATTGAGTGACTATGTATATTCTTCTTATTATGTTTAATACCCTTTTATGGTGCAGTTCTACTGAAATATTCAATCTGTAATACTGATCATTCAGTATTTCAACAGTTTACACATATTAATTATGCTTAAATATTATTCAAACAGGATATTTTCCTCCATTATCTCTAATTTTAGATTGATATCACCATTAAAAAATGGTTCTCTTATTCCTCCATAATTCTCCTTTCAATTGAATCAACCTAATGCAAAAGTTCTTAATTGATATGAATACAGTATACCGTGAATATTTAGCTTTCTTGCCTCTTTAATATTGGTTAATTCCTTTTGTGTAACTTAGTAATTGGAGCCTTCATCTTGTACATCTAACAACGTCAAAGAAGTCAAATATGGCTTTTCCCCAAGCAAAAAATCCATTTATTTGAAGAAAGGAAAAATATACACAAGATTTTGCGCTATTTTTTCAATACCCTTTTCATAATCATTTGGAAGAAAACCAAATCCAGTGTTTGTTTCAAAGAATTTTTCAAGAATATATTCTTTCTTATATGTTCACGAATTGTCACATCGGTTGCTTGCACTAAGATTTAATTGATTGCAAGAATTATCGTTTACCTCAGTTTCTAACTGGTGAAATCCATTTTGTTTAGAGGAGGGTGGCAAACCAATTGAGGTTGTTCCTGAGGTTCCAAAACAAGAATGAAATTTGAGCTTCACTTGGATCAAATTAGGAATACAAAATTAATTGGCAGTTGTCAAATGACCTGTGTATTTTGAATCAGGTGCTATTTTATTTCTTGATTATTGTTATTTAATGTATTATATTTTTTGTGGAATAGTGATTTCCAAAATTGAAAAAATGAGCTCTAAGGATTGGGGAATTAAATGGATGTAAATAAAAAACTTATCAAAGAATTAGGTTGATTGTGGAAGCAGGACTTGGGTAAGATCCCAGGGGAACTTAGCCTAAACAATTTGGTATTTTGACAATAACAATCAAGGTTTTTTAGCTCAAAATTTCTGTAAACATTTTGAATATATAGAGCCCAGGATTTCAAATATTTGAACCACCCTATTAGACATGTTTAAGGCCTTTTCTTGAATCAAAAACTTTCTATTGAGTGAGAATTTATGAGATTTGTTTTCAAGGCTTATTATGAAGTGAAATTAATTTTATAATTCTCCTTTTCCTCCTCCAGGATTCCAATATATGAAACTACAGCCAAAAATCCAAGAAGCGACCGCTGAGCTTAGAATATTTAGAATTATTAATTACTTTTCCAAGCTCATTGCAATTAGAATCAATATTATTTTCATTTCTTAAAGAGTTTTCGGTAAGATAATATGCGATTACCTCTAGGTCCAATAGTTTATCCCAGTTAATTTGTGGATCAAATTCAGATGGTTTTTTTGTATCTGGCTTCTACCCAAATATGGAATCTTTTTATTGGTATTAAGAACACGATGAGTCTATATTACCTCCAATACTATAGATTCCTTTGGAATCATGATCTTTCTAAATGCCAAACTCAGTTGAATCGACTAAGCTGTGTTCCTTCATGTATTCTATCTTGTATATTTTGAGATTTTTTTCTTTTCTTTGTGGGATAATCCTTTGACTTTAACTCTATTTTTTGAATGCTTTTCCATATTTAAAATTCATCAGCCTTACTTTTCAGATAGTTTTCAATATGTGTAGCACCACCTGCACCAAATAATTCATTTTATTTAGCCTTTTCTTTAAGGAAAGCTTTATGATTACTATTTTTGAGCTTGGAAGTAGGGGCTGTATTGATATACTTTCTCTTTAATGTAATGACTTATAATTATTTTATATTTTAGATTTTGAAGAATACATAATTCTAATATAAGAAGAGGAATGAAAAATACTTATTTTGTGATTAGTGGGAGGTCAAGAATAGAGGGTTATTTTTTAAAATAACTGACAATAATGGTCTTTTGTGTGATCTTTATATTCCTTTTTGAAATAAATCTATTATTTGACATAAATAATTTTCTTTTTATAAAAGTGAGATGTTAAAAAATCAACACATTTCTATAAAAGGCTGATTTGGATAGGTTTTATACCCCTTGATATTGCTTATAATCCCCATGAATATTTTTATTAGAAGAAATGGAAGTTTTTTTAAAAATTATAATTTTCTCAGATAATTAACTTGGAACAGGCGAAGGAATTCCACAAGAGATGATGCAATTCAATATTTTCTATCCAGAGGAAATAATAAGAGAAAGGCCTCATATATATGTTTCAGATATCTTCAAGAAGCTGATTTATCACCTAATATTAATGATCCTGGGACCATTTTCTCTTTCAAAATATAATTAAGAAGATTTTTTGTGAATCTCTGAAATTGTCATGCTTAAGGGACACAAACAATAATTAGGAATTTCACTTTTTTTGTGGGTATAAGGCTGGCAATTATATGATATATATAGAAATCTTAGAATATGCGGTATCATAAAGTTATCAATGTAGCTTCTCCTCTCTACTGGGAAACATAAGCCGAAATCTAATCCTTTCGTCTTAGGAGTGTGTTAAATACCTTAAATAACTTGAATAACTCACATATACAAATACCACAACTCCAAATTATTTGCAAGATCTTACAGAAAGCTTGATCAACCAACTACTTCCTTATTTTGGCTCTTTTGAAATAGAAAAAGCTTACCAAATTTCTTTCAATGAAACTTTAGCTCTTGATCTTTTCTATTTTATAGATAGCTTTAAAGCTCTTATATTTCTTGTTTTTATTTCAGGACTTTGACACCAGCTGATCTTACAGGATTCATATTCTCCTGGGGTTATTGTGATGAGAACAATTCCTTAAACCCAGATCATTTCCCTTTCACTCAGAAAAATCGAGGGTATAAATGTGTTTATTCATGATATATTTTTTCTCTAATCACAATTTACCCTTCATGATCACTCCTTCCCCTTTCTCATAGAACTGTAAAAATCACAATAGAAAGCTCAAGAAATCCAAACATTTAACCAGGATAAAGGTACTTTTAGAGTACTCCAAATTCCTTGATTGCAACTATTTGGAAGAAATTTAGATTTTCCAATTGCTTACTACAGATAGGTTTTTCAAGTTCCTATTATGAGAAATATAGCCTAAAATTAAATTTATAAGTATATGTGGTCTACCATTTTTATATTAATGAATTTTGGCTAAAAGAAGAGCTATTAAACCATGCCATACTATGGGGAATAGTTTTCCATTTACAACTCTATACCCTCTAGTTGAAAAATAAAACTTTCCTAAATTCAATTTTATTGATTATTTGAGGGTTGATTAAGTCTATTCTCAGGTATCCTGGTGACAATTGATGTGTCTTTTATAATCAAATTCAGTAAATTCTAGATTTTCAGTACTTTCAAGGATTTCAGGTTACCTTTACTGAACTCTTCAGTCATAAAATATCTTTTCCGCCATTTTTCAAGTGGGATATTCATTGAATTAATTGTTAAGGACAAGATTATAAATCTGGGAGCTGAGGATTGGTTCAGGAATTTTGGTACCATTTCATGGAAGGCTATATAAAAAGTATTTCTGCAAGTTGAGTCCACTTAAAAATGGAATATCAACATTGCTATCAGCTCCCTAATCCCACTTTTACTATCATACCTTTTGAGACCCACTCTTTGGTTTTAAATTTGATCTCTGATCTCATGCCCAAATCTTGTATGGGACCTAAATTTTTCCCTTGATTACATTGAGCTCATTCCAGGTATGTATGAAATATAGGTGTTTTTCTTTCCCTTTTATATACTATCAAGCTTATAAGCCGTTGAATTTCATACTTTGTGCTGAAAATTCTCACAATCTCCCTAGTTTGCAATGATATTCAGTTGGTCCCGAGTAAAATCTTTGGGGCCAAGATAATTTGTCACTCTGGCCTTGAGACCTTTCACTGAGGATTCGAACCTTTGAAACGTTGTTACCAACGGTATCCTTCCCATCTCTTGACTTTTTCTACTTACCATCTGCCACTACCGCGAAAATGGCTGACTTAAGCAAAAGCCCGTCGCACTGACGTAGGTATGAGTTTGGCAGTGATCTTAGTTCAACTTTCAGCTCAGCAGTGGGAAGTACAACGTCACCTGACCCCTGCTCAATTTTTTTTTTCATGTTATTTTTTTGCATCGTTTCAAGATGCAGTTACTTAGTATCACAATTATGTGATTACAAAACCAAACGATGAATAACAATTTTAATTTCGAAGAAAAAACAACGCCAATTACCAAATCACGCAAGTGTCATGAACACCGAAGACAAAGAAGTCGTTTATCTAATTGCTTGTAGACTATCGTTAGAATTGAAAAAGAGTCTTTCTTGGTTAGAAACTATTAGACTTCACCTTTGTCTCACACAATCACGAGCGTTGTCAAACTGGGAATTCATGACCCAAATGTAGTGCGCCAATCTGGTCATTGCCCCAACAAACCTTGTTCGCAACCACGGTTCATCCCTTGGTCTATGATGAAGTATAGCCATACAAAGCATCAAAGGCGAGGAGACAAATAACATATACACTTTTAGTGACAATCAAGGAGTATTACTGAAATCAGCGCACCCTTTCAAACCATCCACTGCACAATATTTCTACCTCGAAATATTCCACAAAATTAATTTCTTGCAAAAACTAGCCCCAATTCAGCTGTGGTGGTGCCCTGGACACGTTGGAATCACGGGTAGTGAATTAGCCGACACAGAAGAAAAGAATGCTGCTCTTGATTCAACTCAGACGACATTTAAACTCAAACATAGCTTAGCAAAACTATCACAAGAAACAAAAAAAGAGAAAAACAAGAATGAACTTACAGAAGAGGAAACCCAACGTACGAAGAATCTTAAAAGCAAAGCACAAATACTGATTACTGCACTAAACAAGCTGGAGAAAGCACAATCTTCAATACTTCACTAATTACGATCTGAACATGTAGGACTGAATAAACACCTGAAACGCATAGGTTTGAGAGGGGATCCATTATGCAAAACATGTAACAGACCAGAATCAGTCAATCATTTTATGACACATTTCAGGGGTATAAAGCACAACGTAAACGCATGAAGGACGAACTGAGGAAGAAAAAGATTATCTTTTCGGAAACCAACATGTCAAGATTATTGGATGTGCCGCAAGCCTTAGAGATGATAATAAAATACGTGGATGAAACGAGTCGATTTAGTCACCTCAAAACCTATAAAGTGTAAAAAAAAGGAGGATAGACAGAAGAGGTTTAATTTTGGAAGAAAATGAATCGCACAACGAAACAAGTACAAGAAACAAATAATCAAGGATTGCGCAGCGCTGCAGCAATACAATTTGAGATAGTGCGCAATTTAAAATGTTTTAGAAATGTTCCCTCATCTTTCTTTTCAACAAAAGGAGGTTTTTGACCGTGAGGGAAAGGATTGAGGATTATCTTTGAGAATAAAAATACTTCAAAATTAAGATACGTTTGTGTGCCTTTGTTAAGGAACTGAGGAGAAACATTGATGGAAAATCCTGAGAATGGGTGTGTAAAAACTAACAACCTTGCACTGACCTCATACCTACGTCAGTGCAACGTGGTTGTGCTTAAGTCAGCATTTTCGCGGTGGTGTGCAAAAAAGGGGATTCCTAATTTCTACCACTCACTTAACTCCAAATACAGTCTTCTTTCTAAATATTATAAAAAATATCCCCTTTTTCAAAAAACCATCCCTCTCAATACAAACTTCACAATGAGCCCTATCACAGCTCACAGAAACAAAGACTCCCTCCTATACTCAGATATATGATTGAAAATGCAAGGAAAACACATAAAAGAATTGAAAGTACGCCTGATAATGAAATAGAAAAGGAATCTGATGAGACATTAGATTACTCCAAGGATTAAATTTACATGATGGAAGAGTTCATAAACAGAATTAATTAACTAGAAGACAATAAAATAGAAAAAAGAAGAACTTCTAATTATAACTCTAAAAATCCACAGAACAAGAGAGATCTCATCAACATATTGATAGCCAAAAATGAAGAACGCGCACGCAAAGTTGAATAACTAAACAAAATAATAGCAGGGAAAAATGATAGGCAACAACTGGAACAATCAGAATTTTACAAGAAACTTGAAAACACCATGGAACAAGCGCAGCCACATACAAGACAACTCCACCCCCCCCCTCAAATAATTTCATCAGTTTGTTGAAACAAGGTAATGTAATTATTGGTTTCAAATATGAAGGGGAAAAGCCTTTCCAGAAGTTAGAAGCTGGACATATTCTCAAAAAAGTATGAAAATCACTAGACATAGTTCAGGAACAGGTCAATGGAAAAGATAAAAATTAAATAAGTTATGAAATACCACTCAGGAAACATCATAATCTTTACTAAGAGAGCGGAACAAGAAAGCTGAATTCTAGAGAACAAACATCTATGGACTCAAATAGAAGACCCCCTCTTCATCACATAAGAGGCGTTATTTCCCGTTCTACTTGACTTAGTCCCTGCTTATTTTGATATAAATGATGAATTTTTTATCCAGGAATTCTGAAATAAAGATGAAATTCCTATAGAAAAACTTAAGAAATTAAAATGGAGAATCAATCCAGAAGCCCAATAAATATCAATTGGCTCACTGATCATTCATCTAAGCAATAAATGATTAGCTGGAGAATTAGTGATAGTACACTTAGCATACAAAAGAGCTCACATAAGACCAGCTTCATTTCAGAAAGTCCTAAAAAAATCTTAAAATTTCCTCAAGACAGGACACATTTCTCATTATTGAAAAACTGGACCAAAATTTGAAATCTGTGGGAAAAAAACAAATACCCGTTCATGAAAAAAGGACAACTCAGAGGCACTGTGTGTTAGATGTGTGAAAGAAGGTCTTCACTCAGAAGTCCCTAGAAATATGACAGATGAAAAGTACTTTCACTATTATTTCATAATTTTATTCACAATTAAGAATACTTAGCTTGGTAACACAAGCTCAGCCAAGCCAAAGAATTAGACTCATAGGTGGATTTTTAAGCACAACTATAAGACTCAATCCAACAAAAATTTATAATAGCTTCTCTTTCCTAGAACTAAATTTTCATAATGGAAGGCACGACCCTCAGCTTCCTGAACAACAAAAAGAACCACCTAACCCTTTCAATTGAAGAACCATGGGTCTATAATAACAACCCACAGCCCCCAGCTCACCAGGAATAGAAAAGATTCTCCCCAGTAGCAAAACCAACATACCTTGCTCTTGAATATAAATCAACAATTATGTACCATATAAAAATGTAGTAATCATCAAGCTCAACTCTAAAAACATAACTCAAATATACATTAACAGTTTATTACAAGGAATAAAACAGAAACTCACCCTTATCAACCTCTAATACCCACTAAGCACGTTAAGTGGAATCCAATAACTAGAGAACAGGCTCTCTGAGATCAAAACCAGAAGTAACTTAAGAGTAGTGGAAATTTACTCAAACCTTCACCATAATGATGTAATCACGAATACCCCCAAACCAAAAAAATCAATTAGCACATGCAGAAAGAATGGACTTGAACTAATATCACCCAAAGGAGAACTAGCCTTCATGGGAGCCTTTGGATTGGCTACAAAAATATACTTAGCATGTGCTAACACACTACCAAGCAAAATGATAACCGGGTGCAGCTTTCGGCTTGAGAACTATTCATCAGAAAGTCAACTTAGCGTTACAGAGCTGAGAATTGAAATATCTGCACTTATGACCAAAGAAAATAATGTGTCTATGAGACCCAGAATTCTGTATGAGGAAAAATAAATAGAGAAGCTCACCAAAAGACGTACCACAAATCACAACACCCACCAAAGAGAAAATTGATTCAAATGCAGGGAAGATTCAAAAGATATCTGAAGAATAATATTCAAGACATGGAAAGACTATCAAAACAAGGACCATCAAGAAAAAGGTATGATGGAACAAAGAGATCTTACAACCAATAATGAGGGCAAGAAGCAGAGAAAGAATATGGATCTTACTTACAAGATCAATCAAAGCAAAATAATGCTACAAGGAGGGGGGAAATTCATAATGAGAGATGAGGACCTAAAAGGAACCACTGGAGGAAATTCCTAGCAACAATGGAGAGAAACCATTCATTAAAAGCTTCCAACTTCACCAAGTCAAAAGCCTCTGGAGAATTATTTCCACTGAAACATCATGCAGGGTTATTGACTAAAAATAATTACAAGCAAACTGACCTTTTTTTGAGGTATTTTCACAGGAAGTTCATCAGATTTACATGTTATAAATGAAGCCTGCCATAGAACATCATCCACTATTATTCACCAAAACAAACTAGGAAATTGAGGGAAAAATTGACTAATTACTGCTCAGAAAATCCCCTGGACCAGAAATAATCCTGAATAAACTGCTAAAAATATTTAAAAACACAATAGTCAACCAACTGATGAGTTTATTCAAGAACTGCTTATAAATAGTTTACTTCCCTTCCTTTGGAAGCTATCAAAAACAGTCATCATTCAGAAATCCAACAAAACCAACTATTTAGATCCTTCAGCATATAGCCCCATTTCCCTACTCAAAACCATCAGAAAGCTCTTTGAACAGTTAATCAAGACTAGACTATCAGATTTGGCTCATAAACAAAACAAAATTGCATCAAGAAACTTTGTTGAAAGGCCAGGAAGGAATATTTGGGAGGTAGTGATCCTTTTAGACACTTTGATTAAGAACAAGTGGAAATAGAAAAAGGTGGTAACAGGTCTTTTCCTACATGGAAAATCATCTTACGCAGGATTACATAAAGAACAATTGGTTGATACTCTCCAACAGAAGGAGGTGCCACCCTATTTGGTAATTATGATCAAATCTTTTTTGAGAAACAGGGGTACAAAACTAAAATTTATGACTTCACCTTCCAAATTAAGCCACTATAGAGAGTCCTCCCACAAGGCTCACCCCTCTAAGTAACCCTCTACTTACTCTAGAATTCCATTTTGCTCCTCCCAAGCCGAGTCAAGACACTTCCTGATGAAATATCAATTGGATACATTCATTATGTCCCCAATCTAGTAGCAGCAAGGACCGCGGAATCAGCACTTGACAGACTAGGAAACTTAGGTAAAAGATCAGGCTCAGAGTTTGAAAAAAAGAAGACTACCTTCATAATTTTCCACCCTAAGTAAAAAGTAAGCACCCAGTTTTGGTTTGGGTAGGAGTACTTAAAATCAACCAAAACAAAAGATTAATTAGGACTAACGTATCAAGATCATAGATTCAAAATCACCAAAAAAGAAACAATCACATTCCGGCAGTTACGAAGAATATTCAACAAGTATTTTGGCCTCAACTCTCCTAGCACTAGACTTTCAGTAAAAATAGTCCTCAATTAGTGTAGCCTATGGCTAAAAAAGAAAAACAAAACTAAATTCAACCAGATGCAACAGATAGTATCTAATAAGGCAGAAATACTAGTAATGAGATCTCAAAAGAGCAAACCTGCCACATTCCTCAAAAAAATAGCCATCTAAAACCAATTCTTCAAGTCCATATCAAACAAATTCAAAAGCTAATAATATATCTGAATACCAAAGAAGAAAACCCTGTTTGACAAACTGTCAAAAAATAAATTCAGGATACTGGAAGCAATTTCAAATCAGTGATTAATGAACTAATAGGAAAAAAAAAACCACCACAAAACTAATAGCCTCCATTGAAATAATCAAGTTTTCCCAATGGTGCCATGGAGCCAACCCCACTCAGTATTCAATTTAGGAAAAGGAAAATAGAAAGCAAAAAAACTGTCCAAGACTTACATAACCAACTGACTCCCAACAATTCCATAATCTTTTCTGATGGTTTTGCTATGCCAAATGAATTAAAAGGACCAGCTTCAGTAATAGAGAAGGCTTATATCATCATAAGAAAGCATATTAAAGCCTTAACATAGACAACAGACTAAAAGAGTGAACTAGTAGGACTTATCCTAGAAATGGGACCAGCAAGAAGAGTAATAGCCAAAAGGGGGATCAGACAAGAGAAGTTGGGAAAAATTAAAATCTTGAGTGATAATCAAGAAGCACTCGAGAAATAAGAGAGCCCTTTAAAACCTTCCATAGAAAAATATCTGTACTCAGAGGTCTATAACAGCATCAACACCCTAAGAAAAGTGCCCCAGCTCAACTGTGGTGGTGTCCAGGACATCTAGAAATAAAAATTAATTAGTCATCAGACAAAGAAGCTATAAAATAGCTCTACACCTTACAAAAACTTTGTTCAACACAAAACTCATCCTGGAAGAGCTCTATCAAGAATTAACAAAGGGAGCAGAGAGCAACCCATTTATGGAAAAGGAAATTTATAGGACAAGATAATTCAAAAGTAAAACAAAGCTTCTAACCAAAGAGATGGATAAACTATAAAACTCCCAATCTTCCTTCTTATAAGAAATAAAATCTGATCATGTACTACTGAAAAATTACCTAAAGCACATATATTGAAGAGAAGACCCCCTATGTGAAACATGCAAAAAAACAGAAACAGTAAGCCACTTTATGACTTGCTGCAGAATATATCAATCTCAAATTAATCAAATTAATACTTACCTCAGGATAAAAAAAGAATTTACAGAAAACCTCACCTTTCATGACATCTAGACATCCTACAATCCTTTGACATACTAACAAATTATATTTCCAAAAAAAAGGTTTTTATATCCTAGAAACATACTGGTAAATAAAGGAAAGAATTAAATTAAAAAAATGACAAAATAGAAGGGAAGAGAAGAAATAAATTCCAAAAAAAGAAAGAGAAAAGAACTTCAAAAGTAGAAATGAGTTGCGCTAGGGGCCCCGCCAGCCCTAACCAGAAAGGAAAAACCCCAGTATCATGCATCAACCCTAAAGAACATAGTGTGGAATTTAAAACACATATAATCCTTGTAGTCTAGAAGACCAAAAATCTGTACATACCAAATCTGGCTGATTGATACCAAGTCATTCGATCCTCACATTTGAAATCCTAGGAAAATGAGCACCTAAATACATAAAAGAATTTTCTTGATATCTCTTTCAATTTTTTGAATATTGCACATGGATTCAGCCTCCTATAATCAAATCCTTGCTCAATAAGGATAATGTAACTTATGGGTACAAACTAAAATTCACTCTGAAAAAAGTTAGCATCTTCTGTCATGTTCCATATTCTTCACCTTGATCAAACCTAGATGAAAGCTTCTTAAAAGCTGCTTGAAACCATAGTCTAATCCTGCCTCAATGTATAATAAATTTGGCTATATTCCAAGCCACAATTTCATACAGTTAGAAAAACTGAAAAAAAAATCATAGGGAAGAATGAAATCAAATACTTCAGCTTTTTAATCCTTGTGAGTAAAATTCTTTGCTATTCCCTTCCATACGTGAAATCCAAAAATTTCAAAGAAAACTATTTTATTAGTGATTTTGCTTTAACTTAATTTTGAGCACAAGAATTCTTACATGATACTGAGATTACAGATAATACTTTTTTATTTCATCTGTACACGTACTTAAAATAATGAATTCCTATTTTTTACTCACAGAAACTCTTAATACTTCATGAAATTTTCTTTAACAGCACTTACACATATTTCGATGAGTTCATCTAAAACCATTTTCAAGTTCATTGTGCTTCAATTATTTTTGGAAGAAAAACCATAATAATAAAATAATACTTTTACAATTCCTTTTTGGCCTCTTACGATTAAAATTGGGAAAAAAGGAAAAATAAAATCAATAAGTAAGTAGATAATTACAAACATCTAACATTAATTAAAAAACTAATGATAATCATTGTCATTTTTGTTTTTTTGGCCTATTTTTGATCAAAATAAGCCAAAAACTACATAAAAACAAAAAAAGAAAGACAAAAGGGAAAAATATTACATTTTTTTGTGGGTTTGGGGGATTTTTTGGCCCCAAGAAGTGTTTTGTAGGGCTTAAAGCCCCCTAAAGCCCACAGGAGGCCCTCCAGGGGATCTCCAATCACCCAAAAAAGGTTCTGGGTGATTGGAGATTTTGGGGGTACCCCCTAGGGGTTTAAAGGGCTTTAAATCCCCTGTAACAACTTTAAAAAGAAAGAACACGAAATAAAAAGAGTGAATATTTATTCAAATTATTCAATTTTTTCCTTTTGTTTTATTTTTTGTTTTTGAAGTTGATTTTTATCAACAATTTTCCAAAAAAATAATTATAATGAGAATGATAATTATCAATTTTTTTGTGACAACCAAAATGGTTTTTTCATAAGAGTTAGCTATATTGAATAATTTTTTCAATTTTTTCCCATGTTCTATCATGCATTTTAAAAATAATTGTAAGAAGAAATAATTAAAATCATAATTAATTCTTACATTATTTTCATGTCAATATTTTTATTATCAGTATTATGTTATTATAAGGATAGAATTGATAATGAAAGTTGTAGATTTTTTTGACAAATATGAAGCCCTAGTGAGGGGAAAATGATTACAAAAGAATCCAAAAATTAAAAATAAATTTAAGTATCTCAAATAAGGGGAAGATGGCTTTAATGTATAAAATATAAAAAACTCAATGAAAAATTTTATTTTAGGTTTTAGATGATGGGCAATTTTCCATTATGTACTGAATTTCTCAAAATTAATTCAACTTTTCAAAAACAAATTTGTCCAAATATGGTAATTGATAATATTTTACCATATATTTAAAAGGGAAAAACATTGTATAGAAATAAACACATTCATTCCAGGTTGTTTTTTGATAATTTTGACTTCGATACTTTCACTTAAGATTTGGGAAGAGATGGCCAGTCATAAAAAATAACCAGAGATTAATCTAGATTTTTTGTTTCATTTGAGCCAAAATTTAAATTAATTTGGTATTAAACTGTTAAGCTGGATAAAGGTGCTTCTTTTAGATATTTATACATATAAAAACATCTACAATATTCCCCATAATCCTCATTTTACATAATCCTTTCTGCTATTGAAGATCCATATTCATTTATCAATTAGAATTAATAGCTTACTTAATATTAAAATATGCATAAAAATTTTAATCAGCTTGTCAAAAATATTTAACACTACTCAAAGCATACAGAACCCTATTGAAATGATGGATGTCTTGCTTGTTTAAATTTTTTCAAAAAAAATGAATCCATTCCCTTAAAGCAGGCATTTGGTTCCAATTATTTTTGCATGAATTGAGAAAGCTTAAAAGGGTACTTGAGAAGGTGTTTTTCATAATTATGTCTATATCTAATCTATGTGGAGTAAATTTTCCTGAATAATATCAACTTTTTAGGTGTTATTGAATAGAAAAGATTTTTCATACAAGAAAAAAATATCCATAGAAAAATTGAGATTTTCATAAGATAATTTTTTGATATAAAGTTAAATACAAAATAGAATGAATGTAGCTTAAGTGAAATCCAAGTTCAACTGTGCCCCAATTTTCCCCCAGGGTCTGTCAGGATGATACTATGATAAAGGTATAACTAGGCTAATTACAACTTTAACTGTGTATGTGACACGGCAAAAAATGATTTAGAAAGGATTTATAAGAGTTTATAATGAGATAAAAGGGTTCTACTATTGAGAAATAGTGGTGGTGAGCGCTATTGAGAACCCTGGGTGCAGGCTTTATCTGTTGGGTTACAATAATAAAGTCTACAATAATTAAAGATTATAATTATACCTGATTATTTAACCAAGAGTAAAACTGTTTTTGACAGTTTACTACGTAGGTTATTCAAGAGCAGGATGAGGAAAGGTTTTTGGCAGTGAAAAGCTCTCCTTTTATCCTGAAATTGGGTGAAAAGGCTGTTAGACCTTTTCACGTAGAGGAAGTGAAGATTTTTCACTCCTCATGACAGACTTGTGGTTTGCAAACAGCCTGTATACCCTGTATTGGGTTCAGATGTGGTTTTGAAACCACATCTGGGC
Organism: Austropuccinia psidii; assembly: GCA_023105745.1. Classification (NCBI taxonomy): domain Eukaryota; kingdom Fungi; phylum Basidiomycota; class Pucciniomycetes; order Pucciniales; family Sphaerophragmiaceae; genus Austropuccinia; species Austropuccinia psidii. The sequence continues at coordinate 13,763,441 of JALGQZ010000012.1, read as the reverse complement.
AGTTTTCACCAATACAGGGTGAAAATTTTCATCTGGGGACCTCACAGCCTGATTCTGACGTGTATGACGCGTAGAATGCTGTACAGAAACTGTATGGGACCCCAGTATTGACTGACATATGAGGTATTGAAGTAAAAAAATGCTTCTTCGTCTATTTGACACCTCATATTCATGGTTATAGGGTATTATCCCATGGTAAGGCTGTATATGACAGCAGGTGGGATTTTTACCTTAAAATTGTCATAACTCTGTCAGTTTTTTTAGATATCAAGCTCAAAGTTGGTTCATTGAATAGCCCTGTATGAGCTCTATACAATGGTACCCAACTTGACATGGTTATCATTAAATATGGTAAAGTTATCCCATGTACAAGTGTTTTGATACATTGGCGTGTTTTGGGCAAAAGCTGTATTAAGCTTGTTTGGCCAATAACTTCTGTTCTAGTTGAGATATGAGGAAATGGATGACACCATCAGATAGCCCTGATTGTGCTCTTTCCAAAAAGACCCCACTTTGAGTATCTCACACTAAAACTGTAAGAGTTAGATGAGAGGTGAATGTTTTGTTCACCCTTATTTGGTCTGAATTTGACCATAACTCAAGTAATACTGGTGCTAGCTCAGTTTGGCTAGTACCATTGGATAGCCCTGGCTTAGAGCTTCATTTTGAATACCCATTTGATGGGGTTAAGCCTCTCCTTCTAGATTTTAGATGAGAGGTGAAAATTAAGGTTTATGCTCAGCAATAACTTTGAGCAGGGATAACTTTGTTATTTCTTGTCCTATGGTGATGGGACTTATATTTTCAGGAAGAGGTGAGTTTCCTCTTTCTTTTGATACCTTTTGAGCTAATTTGGCTCAGCTCCATGTTTTGGTGGTATTTTGGCTATACCATTGGTTTATGGTATTTTGGTTGTCATGCTTGTGCTCTGGTTTTGAGTCACAGGCTGACAGGGTCAGTTAAGGGCCCTGTCAGACTTATATTATAATAATGTTGTATTTGATGTTTTTCTTTCTTTAAAATTCAATTTAATATATTTAGAAGATATACCAATTATTATTCTTCCATTCCCTATTCTTCAAAGCATTAACTTATTACAGGTTTGTATTTTCCACTCTTGTCAATCAAATGAAATCATTTATTGATCTTGAAGTCCCTTTTTTCATTATTCAATAAGATATAAAAGCCTTTATCAAATATCTCTACATAAATATCCTTGTTTAAGTTTTTATTTCAAGGAATGTGTTAAAGCAAAGTATTTCCAACTTCTCAAGATATACCCACTTTATTCATAGTAAAGCTTAAATATTTCTGCAAAAGAGACTTACTAAATCTTATATAAGTATATTTTCTTCATCTATCTCCAATTAATAATAAAATATCAATCAATTCCAAATTATTCTTCTTAATAGTTTTTATTTTAGTAATACATAAATTTAATACGCTTATCTTTGCAGTTTTTAATCTTTGTCTTATTTTCAAAAATAAATGTTTTTTTATTTGGTAGATTTTAATTCATTCTATTAGTTTATTTCTTTTCAATTTCATTTTGCACTTTATGGATTTTCCTTAAAGCAAATTTCAATTCATACTAGTATTAGAGAAAGGTTTCTAGCTTGATTATCAGATTTTCTTATATAAAAGATTTTATAGGAATGTAGAAAAGAGTTCTTTTTCTCAAAATATCTTATGGGTATCTTTTTTTCAAGAATTCAATCAAGAAATTTTGAGGTTAAATTCAATTATTAAATATATTATTTTTTTGTATTTGAGAACAAAGGAAATAATTTTGTGTTAAATTTGGCTTTTATGTAAAAATCCACATCTTCTTAACTAAATTATCACAATTGGATTACTCATTTCCTTTTTCAAAGGAATTATGAGTGGCTAATTATCAAATTTATTATGAAATCTATAACATTGTATGTATTTTTATAAAAGTATATACATATTTCATCAGGCTAACGCCTCCTAGAAGGGATAATTAAATTCAACATTTTTGATCAAATATTATTTACTTTTTCACAATGAAATCTTGCAAGACCAGATAACAGATTTTTAGATTTAATTTTAAATTGGGAAAAAATATTTTATATAATACTTGTTGAATATAGATTTGAAATTTTATATTTAATAATTTGACTAGACATTTTTTGACAAAAAAATAGCTTAAGGGAAAAAAAGGGAATAATTCTATTTTAAAGAAAAATTGAAAAACTTTAACACGATTCCATAATTAAAACTGGGCTATACTAGATACAAATACAAACAATAATTCATGTGAGTTTTTGGAAACAAAAAAAAAGATTGAAATTATATTATTTTTACCATTTCACTTTTATTTTTGGAATTCTTTTGTATTATTTCAGAAACTTATTTTTTTTGTTTTATGAAAACAAGAAAGGAAGAATTTATTCAAATTGGTGTAAAAGAATTTTAAACTTTATTATTCATTGGAGACTAAATTCTTTCCCATAGGGATAATACTTTTCAGGACTTATTAAAATATTTTTTCTCCAAGTTCCTCTTCTATTTCACAACCAAATATTTCAACACATTATAAGCTATTAAGCTTTATTTGAGTTGTTTTAATGCTTCCTTAATGAAAATAGTTCAATTTTTTGGAACTTTTATCAAAATTAATATGCCTAATTACTATTTAAAAATATATTGTTAAAAATTATAGAAACAAAAATAATTTTTTCAAGAAACAGCTATTTCTTTCTTGAATATCCATTTTTTTTTAAAAAAAAATAAAACTAACAAGGAAAATGAAAGGCCAGTATCATTTAATTTCAACAATTACTTTTCAAAACTACATTCAGTAAATAAAAAACTTAGAACCCCGATGTGGCATGTAGGAAATCTCTTAATAACTCACACTAGGAATAAAATGAAATTTAAAATTTCAATCGTAATCCAAATTAAAAGCCTATGCTTCCTCAAAAAAAAGGGAAATCTGAAATTATTTCAAGGAATTAAAAAAAGCTTTAGAATATTTGGTTATATAATCGAATTAATTAAAAAACTTATTATTAGGAGATTTAATGTAAGAATTAATTTTTTTTGGGATTATTTTTATGAAGAAAGGAAAGAATATAATGTTTAGAAAATCATATCCTTTCAAAAAATGTGCTATAAAGATATTACTTTGGAAAAAAAATCAAAAGACTTTTAGTAGATATTTATTCCATATTTTTGAATATTTTTTAAAGCTTGTGGAAAAAATAAAATTACATTTTATTTGTATATTTGAATTTTTGTCTTGACAAGCTTGAAATAAATTTTATGTTGAGCTCACATTAACTTTTTCCCAACTGGGGATATGAAAACAATAGTTCAATTTATTATATTTAAGATGAATTGAGATTTTTTCAGAATATTCAATGATACATCTTTCCTATTAGGAATGTAGGCAACTTTTTTTATGTCAAAAATTCTAGTGAATTCCAATTTAGTTAATTAAAATTACAAATTACAAAATCTGTGACTTGTAATACATGAAGAAGCATGTTACATTTGAGGAACAGGTTCGAGGAAAGTTAAATCTTGGCTGTATCTGGGTTCAACCTAACCTGCCTTCCAGTAGTTCCTGCTTTTTTTGTAGTGAATGTACTTCCAAGCCAGCCCTGGTACATATAGCACCAAAAATGACATTGCATAAGATTTTGAGTTAAAAATCAACGGTAGAGTTGTATTTTTTTGTCTATACAGGTAATTATAGATGTATTTCAAAGTCTTATAGCTCTGTAAAGCTAAATTTTCAAGTCTTACTTTACATTACAGTATACCCTGTGCAGTAGTGTAATTTTTTGTGTAATAATAGTTCATCATCAGGGATGATTGTAACAGAACTATATATATATCTAGATTTTATTTTTCAATTGTAATTTAGTGAAAAACTCCTTTGAAAGGCTAAGTAAACAAATCAAGATTCAAGTTTTATGATGTTTAGAGTTATAAAAAGAATTTTTTGAGCTATTGAAAAAAGATTAAAATTAAAGCTTTATGCTTCCCATTCTTATTATTAACGTGAGAAATATATTCATAATAAGAATGGAAAATGGAAAATCTTTTTGGTTTTCTTTATCTCTGATTTTTGAGTTTGCTTCTTTTCTGATTAATTATTTCTTTCTAATTTGGTAATAAGAGAAAAACTAAACATTTTCATTTTCTAAAATGATGAAAAAAAGATTCAAAATATGAAAATCAGCTCAAGGAACTTCTAATATTTTTTCGATAGCCAAATAATGAGGTAATTCACATTTGGCTTGGGTTGTGAGACTATCGTATTTATTCAGAATTATTATTTTATTGACTTGAATTGATCTTAATCATTTACTCTCACAATTGTCAACTCAAAGTTAATCCAAATATTTAATTACTCTTATCATGAAATTTTGCTTCAAACTACCAATTCATATAGGTTTTGAAAAAAAAATAGAATTGAAAATGAGTCAAGTATACAAGCTCCATGTTATTTTGAGTAATGAAAGATTTAATAGGCTTCTTTTTCTTTTTTTTATTTATTAAGAGAAAACAAATTGGTCATCTTTTGGGTTTTCTCTACATTTTGTGAGTTCAGTTCTTATCAATCAATTGATCAAAACTCAATCAGGAGCTTCAAGTGTATTTTTTTTAAAAAAAGAAATACTCCAATTTTTTGTTTATTTTTAGATCAAAAATAGAATTTATGAGATTATCACTGTCTTTTTATTCTATTTTCAAAAGAAAAATTGAATAAATTTTTGATTTGTTGAAATCTGTTTTCCAAGCTCAGAAATATTCATACTTCAACTTCCATTGAAATTAATTTATTATTTTAGATAATTAAAAAAAAATTCTTTTGATTCAAAAACTTAAAATTTAGTTGAAGTAAATTAAATGATTTTGTCATTTCGAGGGTAATTAAAATCTAAAAATCTGGATCCTTCAGCCAAAACAAAGTTATAAGAAGTACTATAGGTCATTTTTTGTTGCACTTGAAGTTATTATTATTTTGTGAATTATTTATTTTATAAACGAAAGTGAAATTTATGGTTTATTTATGAGAACTTCATAGACACCTCAACAGTTCTCTCATATTCTTAGCTAAAGGAAATTCTTAATTAAATATAATATTCCATAATGTTTTGAAAAGCTCTTTCACTCCTTTATCAACCCATCATGACTATTTATAAAATGAGTTTTCATTATTTTACTTGAGATTAATCATGAAAACTGATGTCCTATTTAAGATATTTATTATATTTTCCTAACAATAATTAGAGTGAACATTTCATCCTATTAAGCTCCAGCTATACTTAAACTCAATATTTTGTAAACCGTAAAGTCAGTAATCTTCTTTTTTCATTCGATGGAAGGATTTTTATTCAAATTTCTGTATTATAACTAATAATTTATCTCATTCTGAAGTATTAAAAACATCTATTTAGATCAATGAATATTTTCAAATATTGATTGGAAGAAAAGTATAATTAATTTACACTTATTAATCAAGTCTACCCACTAAAAAACCTAAGCTCTTAATGAGCTGAGGGTGTTGTTAAATTCGCGTTAAAAATGAAATATTTTTCCATAAATTCTCAGTTTCTTAACAATTCAAATAAATTATTTTATTTTAATAACTTTTCGGCCTGGAAGAATTTCAATTTTTTTCATAATTTTATTTTTGATTTAGTTTGTCCAAAATAGCATAATATTTAATTTGAAAAATATAAGGAAATAAGATATAAAGATTTCTTCCACCTATAGAACGCATTTTTTAAACATATTTTTGAGCTAAATATATGAGTTTTTATGAAAAAAATAATTTTGGAGAAGACTTTTTGGTGAAGGCATTAATGGCCGAAAATTCCACTCTTTAATTTTGTGACCACGAAATGATAAGAAATCTTCATGAAAATTTGTGCAAGAATAATCCTTTCAGAATTGATTCTTTTATTGAATACTCAAATATTGAGGTTTAATATCCTTAAATTCTTCATTCCATTAGATGAGTCCCGTTTTGAATTATTTTCTCTTAGGCATTCAGTTTTTCTTTTGAAAGTAAACTATCTGGAAAGCTTAAGGATTTTCAAAAAGATCCTTAAAAGTGAAAACAAAGAAATCATAAAAAATGATGAAGGAAAGAAATTATAGGTAATAATTCATAAAGAAATATCATTTCACTCTAATCGAGTGTAATTTAACTTTATCAATCGCCTAATTTTAGAAAAAAAACTAATAAATCAGGTATTAAACCTTCATTAGAAATTTTATAAATACATAAATGTGGTTTTCAACCGGATGATAATCCTAAAGTAAGGTAAAATAACTTGAAGCTTAATACTTCTTTCTTTTTAAAATTAATAAGATTTGTAGAAAAAGAAATCCTTTGATAATCAAATCTTCTTCTTCATTGAGAGTGGACCCATTTTGATATCAGATATTTTTTCCATCAATATGTAGTAAATAAAAACTCCCTTTTTGAAGAAAAACTATAATATTAAAGCTTCACTAATTCGAATTGAGGTAGTTTTTGTCCAGAATAATTTGAAAGGAAGTATATAGGTCTGAGTGATTAAATCCTTTATTATTCAATTGAAGATAAAATCTGAATCATTGCAAATATCTACAATAATTTAGAAAATAGTAGTATTTTCTTTGAAATTTTTGCTACTTTTTCTTCCTTTGAAATTTATTTTTATAGGTAAATATCCAGGAAGTGAAACAAATTTTCATTTTTTGGGAAATAATTTCCTAGAGATTATTTTTAATTCAAATTTTTATGAATTTATGATCCTGAGATGTCAATATGAACAGAAAAACCTACAGATGAAAGGCTTAAACAATATGGGTTTTATCTCTTTGAGAATTTATGTTCCCAGGCTGTAGTACTGGGCAGTGGCTAGTGCCCTATTAGTATATACAGACGAGCTTTTCCGGACCCATACTTGTTCAAACCCATAACCCCTCCTAACTCATGCAAGAATGTATTCAAAGAGACGGTGCCGTCAAAAATAAGGGGCTAAACCCATAACCCTATTCCCCAAAAACCACAACTCAACCTCTTAAAACCCATCTTTTTTTTTCTTCTTACAAACATATTTTAAATGTCTTTTTTTATTCTTATATTTTCCATATTATCCTTTTTATTCTTTCTACAGTACTGTACTGTACTTTATCATATATTTTATACAACTGTATAGTAAGTTAATCCACTTCCCCATTAACATGAACTTTATTTCACTCAGAGGTCCACCTCATCAAAAAGTGTTTGCCACATGGTGTGGCAACATGATTTCCTTTTTTTTCTGATTCTTTGTCTTTCTTATCTCAATCAATGAGCACCATGATTGAAGATTACAATCTGGATCTTTTTGAAGAAGGACTCCAACAACTTGACAAATTTACTGAAGAGAAAAAAAACTTTTAGATAAACAGAAGACAACTAGAATTACTAATCAGGCGGATCAAATATTAGATAATCAAGGGGGAACTTTTGGAGAATTATGTTATAGTTAAGTAACTAATTGGTTTAAATAAAGAAATTGATGGATCAATTTATCAATAAGATTTACAACCTTGATATACTTAGCGCCATGAGATTGTGTTTACTGGCATGGAAATCTATTACTCCTGAAACAATAAATAATTTCTGGAATCACACTCAAATAATACCCAAACTACCTACCATCCCAAATGAATTTGGCTTAACAAATTTGGAAGCCTCCCTTGGCCAAGAAACTGGCCACCTTGAAGATTTGGGTCTTGTTTCCCAACAAAACAAAATGTCAATTGCCAAATTATTAAATCCTCCATAAGAAAGAAAGTATCAAATAAAACGAAAATAGAAATCTTTTATGAGAATAGCTCAGAATCACAAGAACTTGAAGATATTACTGAAAAAAACTAAGTATTTCAATTCCCTCTACTTCTGAAGCCCAAAATGTTATCTCAATCATATCAAACTACGTTTCCCATATCTCTGAAAAGGAGGCCGACTTGTAAGTGAGATTTTGGGAGAATACAGTTTAATTTTATAAACACAATAAATGAAAAATAGTGAAAAACAAAATACACTATATTATTTGTTTAATTGATGATACATTAGCTTTTTTAATCATTTTTCTAGCTTGTATTTTATAAGCTATTGTTAGATTCACGCAAAACACATTGAAATAAAAAACAGATTTTTTTTCATTCCTCAAAAATAAAGATAATGGATTTAGGCCATGGCTTAAGACAGGTATGGGTCAAAAATATATCTTTTCGCAGTATGGGTCCATCTTATGGGCTAAGAGAGTTAAGTAGTCAAAACCAATTCAAAAACCTATCCACTGTCATCCATGGGTTTAGAAAGGCTTTACTGTACTAAGAAAAAAGGAATACAGCATTACCACAGTACTTTTTCTATAGTTTCTGTGGCCTATTTCTTTGAAACTCCATTGAAGTTACTGCACAGTAGTAACTATCATAATAAAAAATTTGAAAAAACATATGTAAAAAAATAAGTTCTGTAACTACTCCCGGGGAACTTGACCCACCCAAACCATTTTCAACCTGAAAATTCTAAAATTTTGCCTTCTGTTATACTATATGAGAATATACTCAATTGAAGTGATTTAAAAAACTCACATTTGTAAACCTCTTTTCTATTTTTTCAAAAAAAACTATTTACACCCCAAACAAATTGAGTCTAATAACTGTTTTTTTTAAAAAAGAAAGAATTTGATTTATAAATAAAATACTTGAAGCAGCTGGGGGTAGTTATTTGAAAGCCTTGGAAACCCTACAAGAAGTAAGTTTTAAATCTATGTGATCTAAATAATTAATCTAATTTAAACACTTGGGTATTTGTTGATCTTTTTAAGCTCAAATAGATTTAAAAGCCAATTCACCATTTTAGAATTAATTGGTTATTGATTTGAAAGAAACACCTCTTTCTTTTATATTAATATCCTTTTAAATTTAGCTTAGGAATGAATCTTTAGAGGAAAAAAGGTTTACCTTAAATAGGGATAGACAGAAAAGTTATACAGAATGAATTTCAGAAAACCAGTTAGTATTTCTTTATTTTTGGTCTCTATGGGATTGGATTTCTAATTATATATTTTTGGAATATTGATACCAGAATCATCTAATAACTCAATAGTTGAGAGATGGCTCACTTCAAACTTTCCACGCAGAATTACTTGTGGAAGGGACGTGATAAATTTGGATCCAGATTTTTTGAATTGGGATCATGTTCCTTAAGATTTCAATTGGAAAGAACCAAGGGTATTTTTTCCATTGAAACTAATTTGTCCCAATATATTCCAGAATTGTGATGAATTTCTTTTTGAAGGTGAAACCAATAAGAATTGATGTTCTAATGGAAAAACAAGACTTCAAGTTATTAATCCCCTGTTTCATTGATGATATCAGGCTATTCAATATCAGTTTTCATTTTCTTTGTTGCAAGTAAACTATGATCATTATTTATGAAATTCAGGAAGGGGGATTTTTACTTTCAAAATCAATGGAATTTCTTATCATAGAATTGGTGGTATAGTTAAAAGTTATAATCAGCCCAAATTCCTTTAGATTTTTATATATAATAATGAAAATGAGCTCAAAAACAAGCACTTTTGAGATCAAAAGTTGGATTTAAGTATAATGAAACATCTTAAATATATAATTCATGAGAACAACACCTTTTCAATATGACGCAAGAACTTATCAGAGCTGGTTCATATCAAAACAAAATCCTTCTTAAAAAACTCTGGTGCTTTTAATTTTGATCAATTGGTGTACAATAAACCTGTTTCATACCAGTTTTCTGGATTTTGGATTGGTGGTAAGTCAATTTGTTTAGATTTGGATATATATATATATATATATATATATAATATTGCATTAATTAGGTAATTATAGTTAATATATCAGGTCACAAAAATTTTATATACATCCAAGGCTTAGTACACTCAAAGCAATATCAGAGAAAAATGAAGCTTATGATCCACTTCATTATGTGCTATTGAACCTATATTGGGAATCGGGAGGGATTATTGATTTGAAGAAAAATAATCAAAAGATTTAATGTGAAATCTATTATTCTTATTTTTTGGCATTTGAAATTGAAAGGCAATCTATTCTACACTAGGGTGTACATTTATTTCAGAAATAAATGGTAGATCAATATATAAAAACTAAAACAGAGTGTATTTCATACATACAATGGAATAAAAAAGACATTCAATAACATCAATTTGAGGTTATTTCTAATTTTATTGATTATTAAATATTAGAAGGCAGAGATTTAGGGAAAAAAATTCTTTCCTGCTTCATTCTTTGGTTCTCAAAGGGATATAAAGGTATGCTATAAGGATGCTATTTGTCTGGTTCAACATTTTGGAAATCCCACATTTTTATTACAATGACCTGCAACCCAGAATGGCCTGTAATCAAAAAGAAGTTACTTGATCATCAAATTTCTTCAGATCATCCTGAAATTTCTAAAATATTCTTACATGAAAAATTAAAAGCAATTTGAAATGATTTTATTCAAGAAGAATTCATTTGGATGGGTTATTGAATGTGCCCATGTCATTTAGTTTAAATAGAGAGGTCTTCCCTATGCAAATATTCTTTTAATCCTTCATCCTTATTACATACAAAGATCAACAAATGAATGAAAGATTTTTAAAAGCTCAAATTATAAGAAAATAATCTGAAGCAAAATTGCACAACATAGTCACCAAAAAAAATTCTTCATGGACCATGGGGCTCAATGAAAAATAGAAAATCTTGCATGAAAAATGCAAAATTCTCAAAGATATATGCAAGGCCCTTCTTTAATGAAACTTAAATATTAGATAACTAATATCCTGTTTATAAAATGTTTAATAATTTCTTAGCTTTTAAGGAGGGTAGAAATAGCTTGAATAACTCGTTGGTTGCTCCATATGATCTACTTCTCTGTGAAAAATTCAATTGTCATGTCAATTTACATATTTGGTCTGGAATTTGGGCAGTTAAGTACCTCTTCTGTAAGTATATCTATACATGTCATTATCAGGTTGTTATTGATGTCAATAAATGTGAAATTGAAATTAAAAAATTCTGTGATTAGAGATGGGTTGCTAATCCAGAAGATTCATGGAGAATATTTGGCTTTGGGTTGGGTATAGCTTATTCCTCAGTAATATGTCTTGAAATCCATCCTCTAAATGATCATTGTGTGACTTTTTAACAAGGCCAGAAGCTCCAAAAAGGCTTCAAAATATGTTTAAAAATCCAAAAAAACTCTCACACAGTATTTATTTTACAATTAAATTGATCAAGATTTTCAAAGACTCAAGTTCTATTAATTTCCTCAGTATTCCACATGGGTAGAAAAGGAAAGGTCTTTAGGAGGAGAAAAACACAGGAAGCTATTGGCCAAATGTACACAGGATATACTTTATATTACAAATGTTAGTTTTTGAAATTTATTCTCCTTAAAGGAGCAGGTTAAAAGTCTTCTGAGGACTTAAGATCCATTAATATAATGACTTACCCAACATTCAGATCTGAAGCTTTTGCCTTGGGTCTATTTCAATCAGATGATTATCTTAACAAAACTATACAAGAAGCATTTGAAACCTACTCTGTGAGAAATTCAGGATGTCTTTTTGGTATATTACTTGCACTATGTGAGCCTGCAAACCCCCAGAGATTGTGGGATCAATTTTTTTATGAAAATTTAGAAGATATTCAATGAAGTGGAATAAACGATGAAAAAGTTCAATTTAATAAAGTAATTTCAACAATAAATCCTATTCTACTCCAACATAGTCACATAATTGAGGAATTATTTCCAGATTTTCCACATTAAATCTTTATCCCAGGTCAAACAACATCAGTAAGCTCCCTTCTTGAAGTACATCCAAGAAATTTGGAGAAACTCAAATTAATGAATACTTCACAAAATTAGCATTTGATACAATCATGAATTCTTTCTCAAGTAAATAAAATGGATTCTTCTTTTTAGATGGTCCAGGAGGTACAGGAAAAATATTTGTGTATGAACTTCTATTGGCTAAAGTACAGTCACTTAGCTCAGTAGCTATTGCATGTGCTTCTTCAGGTGAAAATTCAACTTCAAAGTCGATCACAGTGATGATAGCTAGTAATTAATAAATATCTTTCACTTTGATGTTAGGTATAGAAGATATGAGTTTTATAAATGGCCAAACAGCACACTCAACATTTGGTGTTCCGTTTGCACTTTCAGCAATTTCCTCATTGTAAACTACAAAGAATAGCAAAAAGCCACAACTGTTGAGGAAAGAATTTTTTTTATCTGGGATTAAGAAACAATGACTCAAAAGTATGGTTTTGAAGTAATTTATCAGCTTCTGAAAGATGTGATCAGCTCCAATAAGCCATTTTGTGGAAAGATTATAGTTTTGGGAGGTGATTTTAGACAAATACTCTCAGTAATAAAGAGGGGCACCTGGTCTCAAATTGTTCAAGATACAATAGTAACTTCCTACTGTTGGGTGAACTTCAAGATCTTGAGCTTAACACGGAACATGAGAGCTTTGGCTGCTCCACAATTCCAAAAGTTTCTAATGGAAATTGGTGATGGATCTTCAAAAAATCAAAATGTAAAGCTTCCATCACAAATGGTCATCTCCAAGAGCCCAGAAGATGAGGTCTTATAATCACTGATTGATCATACATTTCCACAAGCTCTTCATGATTATCAAAAAAGAAATTAGCTTACAGAACAAGAAATATCCCTGGCAATTCAATGAATGAAAAACTCATGAAAAAGATTCCTGGACAGACATTGACTTACCTCAGCTTTGATTTGGTGGAAGATGACACTCAAAATCTATCAGCCAAAATTTCTAAACTCTCTTACACTTTCTGGCTTTCCACCTCATTGCTTACAGCCCAAGAAGGGCTGTCCAATAATAGTTTAACTTACCATCGATAAGGAAAATGGATTATGCAATGGTACATGCTTGATACGTAAGAGCTTAGGGCACCACATAATTGAGGCAGAAATATTGGCTGGAAGCCACATTGGACAGATTTTCTACACTCCTCAAATCCCTTTGATTACCAATACTGAGTCTTCAGGTTTTCCTTTCCAAATGAAGCATCAAAAGTTTCCCATATAGCTTGCATTTGCATTAACTCTAAGCAAATCACAAGGAGAGACTTTGAACACAGTTGGAGTACATCTTCAAGAACCCATTTTCTCACATGGACAGCTTTATTTGGCACTCTCAGGATGTAGATCAAGTCACTCAACAAAAAGCACGGTAACACATCAAAAGGGGAAAGTCCCAAATGAAGAGACAAAGAATGTGGTATTTAAGGAGGTATTCATCAGGGCTACTAGCTGATTAGTGTGAGCTTTAATTGTTTGTTTTGTCAAGGTTTCAAATCATGATTGATTATTTTTTACATCTATTACTTTTTAGTTAAATTTCTGTATTGCTTTTGAAAACTATGTTTGTTTTCTTTTTATTTTTACTTGAGATCCAATTTGCATTAGCCATTGCTTTGGCCTAATTCAGGGCTAGCTAAGATTTTTCCTATCGGTTAAAATTAACGTGCTTCAATTGAGGATATATGCGTTGCGTCTGCGCCGCAGGTCAAGGAGGCCCTAGTTGGGAAAAGCTGCGCTATGCATTGCATCTGCGCCGCAGGTCAAGGTGGCCCTAGCTGGGAAAAGCTGCGCTTGAAAACGAATCCTCAAAAAATCAAAAATAATCCCATCGACCAATTAATTAATTAATCCATCCATCCAGAAAATCCATTGGTTGACATCGAATCATCAGCTCACGGAATTTACAATCGCTCATTTACTAAATGATTCCATCAAAATGCTTCCATCATCGAATTCATCATTTAATTCATCACTTTCAAATCATCATAATTTAGATTCGACCGTTCCATCAAGCTCGGATGATTCGTCTAATATCAATCTTTCCAACTCGATTCATTCCGTCTTAACTCAACCTGCTTTGATCACTTTGAGTCAACTCCTACCGAACCAATTATTGAATGGACTTGATTTGAATCATTCAGTTTTTTCGTTAAATTATCTCAACAAAAACTCAAACGTCCTTTCAACTCATTCAAGCTTTTCAGTAAATCAATCTATTCAACCTAACTTGTCTACTAACACCACATTAGAACAACTTAGTCCCTCTTCAATCTCTTTACCCATTACTTCCATCTCAAGCATTTGGAGATTATTAAACTGTCTCGAATGGATTAACTTCAGAGGTCTCAACCAAACCTCAAATTTCATCTGTTCAAAAAACGTCATTCAATCATCTGATCACTCATTAAAATCTCCACCTGCAGCTTCAAAGCCTTTCCAAACTCAGTCAAAGCTAGATACATTTGATCTAACAAACACATTACAACATGTCGGTGACATACTCTCTGCCATTAGCTCAGAATCTGATGTGGAAATCGTCTTCAACCACTTTTTTTATTTACCAAAATCCCACACAATCGAATTATCAAAATTGAATTCGAATCATCATCATTCATCATCAGATCCTCGAAATTTCTCAAATCTTGCAAACCATCATGATCATCATCCTTCAGGCTCTAATAACTCATTTTTTGATTCATCAAATCAAAACTCGGATCCTTTCTTCAATACTGCTACCAATGGTGAAAGCGATCTACGTGAAATTTGGGTCAGAGCGGACGAAAAAGGTTTGATAGTGGGTCTCACTTGTCTTTTAAGACAAATACTTTATCGTGCCAAGCGCCTTAGTACGATTCATGTCATCCTTCATCTAACCCCACTTCATTCAAATTCAACCTCAACACCAACCTCAACTTCGACCTCAGCCCCAAATCAAAAAGATCAACAAACAATCTCACAATTAAAATCCAATCCAGAACTCGCGCCTGTTGATAATCTAACCAAATCAGCACTTACAAGCTGGAAATGCGTCTTTGATCTTTCTCTTACCCCACCTCCCCATCACAAATCCAATCATCAATCCCCTTCAAATTCAATCCCACAATGTAATTCTGATGAGAACCCATTTGAAAATAGCAAATCTAACCTATCCAATACTCTTTCTCGATTACAAATGTCATCCAACCTGACCTCAGAATTACCAACTTGTCCAGAAGAATCTTTATCCAAGATCATCTTTGAAAATTTTTTGGGTATGAAACTTAGTACTGGCAGGGTGACCTCTAGTGGTCATAGCTGGAAAATCACCGGAATATTGGAAAAAGCAGATATTGTTAAAAAATCTCAAGAGCCTCATCAAACACATCAACAATTAAATCAAGTCCATTTAACCTCATCAGCTCTTAGTCGAGAGCCTACTGTTTGTTTATTTCCCCACACACCTCCCCATTGATTGATAACATCTCCCCTTTTACTTACCTATTCTAATTTCTTAGGCCGATGAACTTTCCACGTTTGCCGAGACAACTTTAAAAGGCAAAAAGGCCGTTTTTTTTGCCGATGAGCAGAGCATATTCGCCAAGCATATCACCACTTATCTAACCAGTTGGAACGTTGATGTATATCATATGCCTTATGAGACTACCTCACTCGACCCTCAATCCCAATCTTTTCTTACTTCATATAATTCATTATCTCATTCAAACCTTTCTACTACGATCAATGCTGCCCCCAATCTTGATTCGCTTACTCATTGTACGTCGCATTAAACATCTAATTCAGTACAACTTATTCTTGTTAATATTCATTTCATTCATTTTTCAGCACAAACATCTACTCAAGTTCATCCCTCCTCAACCAACATTGTCAATTTGACCTCTAATGACTCAAACTTAAATCATAAATCCATTTGGTCAAATAGCTTCATCATAATTGATAATGATATCACGACTTTAAAATCACAACTGGTTCAACTCAAAACCTTATCCCCAGCTTTACTTTCCCTTACCACTAATTTTTTACCCACTAAACCTCAACAGCCTCAACGACCACCAATGTCTCATCGAGTCAAATCAGCAAATCAAGTCGAGAGATTTGAAGGCCCTTGTAAACGATTCAATCCTTCTATCATTTACTTCACCAGCATTTCTAACTTTCGTCAAGTTCAAGACATCATTCGCACTCATCTCACTGGCACTCCATGGAATTCAATCCCTGACGTGTTGGTCATTCCAAAACCCATCGGACCTAGAAGGATTCTAACAGCATTACATACTGCAATCAGTCGGCCAATGACGGACCCTCAAATTTTTCCAATCGCTACTTCACCCTCCAGTCCTGGTACAACTCATCATTTTGGTCATCATCATTCACATGTTCCTAGTCAACTCGGAAAAACTAGCCCAGCAAACTATTTAGGGGTTAACAATGAATTTGACGCAGCAGCTGGTAATTATCTAAAAAATGAATGTAATCACAATATTCCTCCTTCCACTGATCACCCAAATTTGGTTCGAGTACCATCTTTACAAAGCTCTTCAACTCCCTCCGGACTTAGGACACCTGGCACTGCTCCCGGTACTCCTGGTGTTCCTTCACCCGCTTTACTCTCAAATGAAGCCTTAGAATATTTTTCAAGGGCTGCCTCTGAGAATGGTGGTAGCTCAAGTACTGGTGTCGTACTACAATCTCCAGAAGGTAGACCTCAAGCCATGTTCTTTCATCATTCAACATCTTCAAATCGTTTGAGAAACGAAAGCCTAAATCAATCAGGGTCTTATTTTTCCAGTTTAAATATGGTTAGTGGACTCATTCGATCTAGTAGTGGCAGAGTCAAGAGGGAAAGAGTTTCAAGTCTTAGTAAACCAATGGTCAGAGAATTATTGATCAAAGAATCAGATGTTAAAGAATCGAATTCGAACCAAGAAACCATTCAATCAGAAACTAGTTTGGAATCCAGTCCCAATCCCTCATTAACATCGCCAAAGGCAGTGGTTAAGTCAAATGAAAAAGCTAATCATAGTCTTGGTGCCTACTCAGCTTCTAACTCAGCCCATCACGCCATTCATCCTCTCAAAACATCATCTTCAAATCAAAATTTGACCAAAACGGCTCTTGAAATCTTTCCACATGCTATAGCATTAGATCAATACGAGGCGATTTCGCCCAAAACACCCAAAACTGCAATGTCTGTGGAAGGCCTGGCTGGTATTGCTCAACCTCCATTATTGAGTCCCAACGTTATGACCTCCCCTTCATTTACCTCTACACCAACCCAAATCAGTAGTTCAACCAATCAAAACACCCCAAATGGAACTCTACTTAGCTCATGTCAATTAACCTTAGAGCAGCAACAACTCTTAAATCACCGACCGGTGCCATTATTGAGGATGCCTTCGATCCCCGCCAGTTTACCAAATTTAATCTCAGTAACCTTGCCTCCACGTCGCCCGCCAGTCACACAACATTCAACGGCTAATCCACCACTTTTATCTGGTAAAATTAGACAGCCAAACTCATCTCCCTCTCAAGCTCATAGAGCCACTAGTGCCGGTGAGCTCACAGTAAAAAAAAATGAAGTAGGAAAGCCTCTTAGCGATCTAGGCTTGGGTGGAGCACCGAATAATGAAGGCTCAAAACCTTTATCCACTTCCTTAATGTCCAATCGAAGGGCATTATCGATTGGCGACAAACTTGGTAGGAAACGAACATCACGAAAACCAACCGCCACACTCGTTCCTCCAATCAATGTGCTAATTGTTGAAGGTAATTCTAATGATTCATTTTTTTTCATCTTTATTCTTAATTACTGAACTCAACTTGTTGATTAAAATTATTATTTAGATAATATCATTAATCAAGCGATTCTAGTAACTTTTTTAAGAAAAAGATCTGTTAAGTTTGATGTTGCTATAGATGGACAACAGGCTGTTGATAAATGGAAAACGGGCAGTTTCCATTTGGTATTAGTAAGTATAATCATGTAATTAAATTTTGAATGGAACGAATCACATTATGAGGGTTAATGAGTCTTCAAATGGCTTTTGTTTTTTGTGGTTTCATGCATATTCCAATTAGATGGATATACAATTACCCGTCAAAGATGGGATTGAAGCTACAAAAGAAATTAGGGAAGCTGAACGGGCAGTGAACATTAATGCATTTGCCAATACTCCACCTGCTGCCGGTGGCAACACCCCACTGGTCTTAACTACCTCTCAAAGGAGCAGTAACATGCGTCATAATGCTTCGGTAATTATAGTGGCTTTAACAGCATCTTCACTTGATGTCGACCGAGATGTAGCTCTAGCGGCAGGCTGTAATGATTTTCTTACTAAACCAGTTGCACTGGGTTGGTTAGAAAAAAAGCTGTTAGAATGGGGTTCAATGGCTTGGTTATCAGGTTTCTCTCGACCGATTCCCTCTCAGCAGTCTTCAAATAGGTCCTTATCGGGATCAGTTTCAGTTGGCTTGGGGAATGGCAACTTGAACAATCCACCACTCTCGTTTGCAGCTTCAATTTCAGAGCGAAAGGTAAATAATGTAGCCCAACAACTTCACTTGAGATCCAGCAAGAAACCCCTCTCAGCTGATGATCACAGTCAAAGTGAAGGGTCAGTATTAAGTGATTTAAAAAGGTCCCGATTGGAAAGCGCCAGCGATCAATCAGGGACTGAGGAAGATAGCTTGATCAAGAGTGAAACAGATGAAATGAACGCGAAAGGTGTCAAATCGATCAAGAACACAACACATGAACAAAACAATGACGCTTCGGACGATGTTCCAACACAATTATCAACACCTAATCAAACTGAAGCGATTTTGCGGCAACCTTTGATTTCCATCCAAATGCCAACTCCTGAAAGATTTGGACCAGTAAACAAAATTCCCAAGCTGAGCAATCCAAATTCAATACGACATTATTCTGATGATGATCAAAATAAGCAAAGAAAAGGTGAAGCAGCTGACCAAGCGTTTTCAGAGGCAGTGGCGAAAGTTGATCAAGACCAAGAAGCCAGGAACTCAAGCCAAAGATGAAACTACTGATTGGGTTTGAAATGATTAAGAAGAGTGGCAAGACTTACAAGAAGGGATTGGCAAGAAGAATATAGCGATCAAGGAAGCTAAAGGAAGTGAATAGAAATAATAGAAATAAATGACAAGATGAAATGCTTGAGGAAAGTAAGAAAATAGCTAAACATAGGTATATAAAAATCAATTTGAGGAAACCGCATCAGAAGATATAGGATTGAAACTTTAAGAAAACAATTTAATATGAAAAAGCTGAATGCTTTTTTTGTAGAAAATTTGTCAATTGATTAGTGAAAAAAAACATTTTTGTCTGTAAGCTCGTTGTGAAATTGTTAACAAAAGGTCAAAAAATATTTGCTCCCCTTTTTTTTATGTATATAAGTTTTATTTGTTTCAACATTTGTCTCCTACTTCGAGGTTTAAATTTAAATTTATTTCTTTTTAAATATGTAAAATATATATATATATATAATTATTTAATTTTTAGCAGGATAAATTTTCATGTTTTTGTATAAAAGGAAAAACAAAATAAAAGTCAAGAAGCAACCACAAGTGTACTATCCTAAACAACACTTCGAAGATAGCTCACAAAGTTACGCTATTTTTTTGTAAAAAATCATGTCAATCATTTTTTTCAAGTTCGAAGACTATCTCTGCTGCCCTTGAAATATCCATTTTCAATGGCGATTATTTAGATGTCGCAAAAAAAGCTTTTTGGAAGTTGCGATCAAAGTCCAACTCTTGAATGTTGTTTTTTTTATCAACTGGCCAAGGGCTATGGAACTTGATAACAATGAGCTTAACTTGTGTCACTTGTGAAGTTCATCTAAGCTGAGTCAAGAAAATCAATCAAGAATCATTTGAATTTATATATTAAACACTTATTACTAACATGTTATTTATATACTGAAAAAAACTAAGTTGAAGTGATTCATAAGTAGGTTTTTTTTTTGTTCTCTAGAAATTTATGTTAACTTAAATTTAAAAGAAAAAAAAACAGATTTTATAATTTATTGAAGTTATTTTTTTAAGTGACTTTTTTTCAATTTGAGCTTGAAAGGTTTTGTTTTTTTTTAAAAAAAAAAATTAAAAAAAGAGAAGTCTTAAAGAAAGAAAAAAATGATTATAATTAAAATTAAAATTTCAATTTCAATTTAATAAAAATTAAAATTGAAATTTTTATTTATATATAATTTAAGGTAACAATAATTAAAAAAACTTACAAAATTAATACTAATAATAAATTCAAAAAAAAAAATTATCTTGGGAAGAAAAAAAAATTAATTAATTAATCAATTAAATTAATTGTTTTTTTTGTTTTGTAATATATATATATTTATCTTAATAATTGGATTATTTTTTTTAATCAAAAAATTATATCTTAAAGGTTTATGAGGGATTATTTATAATTGATTAGGCTTTTGAGTGAGGTTTTTTAAAATAATTTTTGAATGTATTTTTTGATTTTGTGGTGTGTAAAGTGAGTTTAACCTGTTTTCAATTCATAAATGTCCAATAGACAAATAAATTGAACAGGCAGATTAAATTACTTGAAAATTGAATTTTAAAAATGAATTTAAATAGTCCAGCTTTCATGTGCATCTTGGCTGGCTTCCATAAAATCAGCCAAGAAGTGTGTTGATTATTTTTTTCACTGATGCCTTTGATGCTCTGAGATCTTACATAGTAAAATCATCTGAATCATTTGATTTACTTTTTTGAAACAAGCCAATCTAAAGTTGAAAAATGGTCAACAACTTTTGGAAACTTGCCCAAAACTCATTTACAGTGAGACAAGAGTTCTTTACAATGAGACAACAGGACTTGACCACTTCCCAACTTCATTCTACTTCTTTCCCAAACTCAAATTATATACCATATATAAATTGTCTCAATTTTCATTTTTAATTGAATTTCAAAACCTCTAAAAGTGAGTTTTGAATTAAAATTTTCACTCATTTTTTTAAATTATGGTCCCATCAATCTCTTGAATTCCAATTATCTAGATATCATCATTTTGAATGATTAGTAGTTCATTAAAACCAAAGCAACAATTCAGAAATTGAAGCAACATCTGGTGATGAGCTGAATGATTTAAAGGCTCAATCAACTAGAAATTGTGAAGAAGCTCAGAGTCAAACTGTCACAGGGGCTCTTCTAAATGAAGAGGGCCTGGCACTCAGTGAACAGACTTACTTATGGAGGGCTCAGAATAAATACTCAATTGATAAGAGTAATAAATTCCTAATCATAAAATAATAAGCATTAAAAGACATGAGAGAAAAACAAAAGCAATAATAAAGAGCCAACCACAAATAATCCTGTATCACTGTTTCAGCTTGATAATTAATAAAATAATACTTCTCAATGAGAAATAAAATAATATTAATAATAAATCCAATATTTTTAATTAACTGGGGAAAAAAACCCCAGGTAGGTGAAAGGGGGCTGGTATATGTGAAAAAATGCCAGCCTGGAGTTTGAGTGTTGAGAAACCATGACTGTATGATTGAAGAACCTGTATTAGTGTATCCAATACAGTTATTTGAATCAATACAGGTGTTTGCACCTGTATTGAGGGGAGGCCTGTATTTGGTGAATCCTGTATTTGGGTTTTGCCTGTATTGAGCTGTATTGAGGTTTGAAACTGTATTTGGTGAATCTTCCATGAAACCCCTTGCTGATTAGGTGTTAGAAGATTTTCCATTAGTAATGAATGGTAATGCCCTGCCTGTCTCCATGGCTGTGTCATTATTGTAATGGAAAAAGGGAGAAATTTCCAGAACATGATAGAAAATTAGTTACACAAAACATTACAACTATTTGAGATACATGTTTAAATATTAGCTATTCTATTGTTTACTCCCTCAGGGGAGTTTTTCACTCTAATTATTTTTCTGCTCATTTTGTATTTCGTAAATGCTTTAATAGGTTATGGGCCGTTGCTACCCGCTGTTTTAAAATTAAAAACACAGATTGAATTCTTTGCCTCTTTCAATACGTCGAGGTGGCAACTCATTCAGGGAAAGCGTACAAAATGTTCAATAAAAAATTCAATATTGAAGACCTTAGAGCAGCTTTATCAGTCAGCGATTCAGGTGCCATTCTCAAACGCCAGGTCGAAATCAATCAACTGGGAGAAGGCATTACTCCCCGTCTGACCAATGATGGGTTAACATCCCATCAATGGTATAGGTCACTGAATTGGCTGATTGAAAGAACACACCGACAAGTGAATTATTTTGACTCAGAAGAAAAAGATGCAGATAGAGAAAGGAATGCGGAAATAAGAAGTCTAATTGAAAAATCCATTGATGCAAGTTTAAGAAGTTCAATAGAAGATGAAGACGAGGCAAGATTATCTTTTGCTTGCCTGCGTCATCAATTTGAAAAATTGTCATGGTTGCACGTCATGAACTTATTCGACGACATAGTAAATGCAACAGAAGCCTTGGACAATTTAGCAGAGGCGTATGCAGCAGCAAAGAGCAATGTGATAAGCTTGAAGTCAGCAATTGGCTCAGTTTGGACGGATGAGCTGTTAATTGCAATTTGCTTTCATCGTTGAAACAAGAAACATTTCCATGAAATCTCAACTGCTATGGACACTAAAGTATCTATTGAGCGATCAATCCACATCAAATCTAATGACATTCTCCAAATAGCTCAGCGTTTTCAAAAACAAACAGCTAATCCTCTGTCCATCAACCAACCAAGCATCATGGCTGCGAGCTCCAGTAGACAGCACTCTTCCACTAGGGGAATGGATCGGAATAATCGCTTGGATAAATATAATATTCCTCCTCAAATGCGACCGCCAGGCACTCGTATCCTGCTCAGTCAACAAACCAAATTGTGGGCAAGACATTTTTTAAGTCCTAAGTTCCTGTGTCTCCATTGTTTTGAGTGGGGGCACTGGGCTCAAGATTGCCCGCGAAAAAAGGCAGGAAAAGCCCCATTGGAGGACCCGAGAATAAGACATCCGGGTGTCACTCTTTGTAAATCCAATACTGTTTCCCATCCATGCATTGCGCAGGTGGAGACAGAAGAAGAAGAGGATCCATTTGTTGCTGCGATTCAGTCTGTACCGGAGGACAAATCGTTAGTACTGCTTGACTCCGGCGCCACACATCATGTGACTGGGGATAAGAGCCTTTTTATATCATACTGGAACGTTAACATTGGTTTATCTGTTGCTTCAGCCCAACAACATCAGGTAAAAGGGAGGGGTACAATTCGCTTG
This sequence comes from Austropuccinia psidii, assembly GCA_023105745.1. Taxonomy (NCBI): domain Eukaryota; kingdom Fungi; phylum Basidiomycota; class Pucciniomycetes; order Pucciniales; family Sphaerophragmiaceae; genus Austropuccinia; species Austropuccinia psidii. Next base: position 13,740,258 of record JALGQZ010000012.1, on the reverse strand, counting down.
GTCTCCCCATCTGGTGAACTGCTACTGAAAGATGCTTTACACTGTCCAGATATTCCTGGTGTTGTCATATCCATTGGTAAATTCATGAGGAATGATGGAGAGGTTCATTTTAAAGGGGGAAGGTTTACACTTCAACAGAATATATGTACTTATACCAGTATCTTATGTCGTGATCGATGGTTTCTTCTAGTTAATTCTGCTATCGCGTGTAATGCCATATCTGATTCAACTGCACAAGAAGGTGATTTGCTTCACCGTTGTCTGGCACATATATCTTTGAGATCAATCAGACGGATGCAAACTCTAAGCTGTGTGAGAGGACTGCCTAATATTGCTGTAAATCATAATGTCAGACTATGCAGGACCTGTTCGTTGGCAAAAAGTCAACATGCTCCTTTTGGGCCAGAGTCCAGGAATTTGGTTACCCAGACGGGAGATGTAGTGGTAGCAGACCTTATGGGACCGTTCCCGCAATCCTTTGACAAAAAAGTATACGGCATGATCATTCAAGATCATTTCTCTTCATTAGTGACATTTTATGCTTTGAAGAACAAATCGGAAGCCCCTCAATTCTTAATGAACTGGATTATCCAATTCACAAATCTGACTCCGCATTCAGTAAAAAGATTACGAACTGATAATGCTGGTGAGTTTCTATCCAAATCACTCACTCAGTTCCTCACACAGAAAGGAATTGTCCACAAAACAACAGTCCCGTATGAACATCATCAGGCGGGAAAGGTTGAGCAAACAAATCGGATGGTGGCAGAGGGCGCCAGGTCAATGCTCATTGAAAGAGATATGGGTACTGCACTCTGGCCGTACACTTTTCGACATGCTTGCTGGATTTTCAATAGAGTGTTGCATGCTGGTAATCACAAAACTCCTTATGAGTTGATAACCAAGCGGAAACCGGACTTGGCACCTTTGCGGATTTTTGGGTGCAAGGCGTACGTACACAATTTAAATCATTGCAAGGACCTATTGGCAAAGTCAAGAGAACTGATTCATATAGGGATTGCGGAGAATTCCCAGGGATGGAGGTAGTCAAATAGTGGTACGCAGTGCATCTGCTTTGTTTAATGAGACTCCATTGACCTCAAAAGAAGGGGTAGGCTCAATGAATGAAATAGAAGTACAATCAATGCTGGATCCAACATTGATAGAAGAATTAAGCGGACAAGATGAGTCTGTAGAATTGCTTAGTGCCGAAGCAAGTAACAGCAATGACGCTCCGACGACTTATAAGGAAGCGATGAATGCAGACAATAAGGATGAATGGAAAGAGGCAATGGGGAAAGAACTAGAAAGTCTAAAAGCCATGCATGTTTGGAGTGAAGTGCCAGAAGAGCAGGCCAATCAAGTTTTAGGAACACAACGGGTTTTTGCAATAAAGAGAGACCCAGAAGGAGAAATTGTGAAATACAAAGCTAGAGTTGTTGTACAAGGGCACAGGCAAATTCAGGGTTTAAATTTTGATGAAACTTTTGCACCAACACCCACATTTACAAGTTTACAATGCCTTTTTGCAATAGCTTCAGCAAGATGCTGGGACGTACAAAAATTTGATGTCGCTACAGCTTATCTTCATAGCTTGCTTGAAGAGGAGGTCATCGTGAAAGCACCGCCAGGAAAGGTGTTTAAACTGAAAAAGGATTTATATGGGTTGAAACAAGCAGGAAGGTGTTGGTGGCTTCATATAAGGAACATACTGGAAAAAGCAGGCTTTCAAGCAAATGAAGAAGATCCAAGCACTTACACCTACAGTCAGGGAAAAGACAAAGCAATCTTGTGGATGCACGTTGACGACGGAGTAATAACGGCAAGTTCAGCACACTTGATGGCCGAACTAAAATGTGTTTTATCAAGGGAGTTACAACTAAAATTGGATGATGGCATACACAGCATAGTAGGGATTGAAGTGAGGAGGTTTGAGGACAAGTTTGCATTATGTCAACCAGCGTTGGTCAAGAAGCTATGTGACTTGAATCCAAGCAATATTACTGCAGGGCAGCCCTTACCACTTATGGACCTCATTTCGGAAAAGGCATCTAGAATTGAAAAAGCTTACTTATCTCGCATAGGCATGTTACTGTATTTTGCACAAGCAACTCGGCCAGATATCATGTTTTCAGTGAATTATCTAGCCCGGTTTTCAATGAATACGACTCCGAAGCATTGGGCAGCTTTGGAACATCTGATAAGCTACATGAGGGGTACAACTAATAAGGGGTTGATTATAGATTCAGCAGGTAAAGAAGATATGTTGAAAGTGTATGTCGATGCGAACTGGGGAGGCAAAGGTTCAAGGTCACAACATGGCTTCATTAGCTTCCTGATGGGATCTCCAGTGGCGTGGAGCTCAAAAAGGCAGATGTGTGTGGCATCCTCAACGTGTCAAGCTGAATACATGGCCTTGTCTTTTGCGGCAAGAGCAGGAATGTGGATTTCTCAAAGTATCACCCCAATTACTGGGAGAATTAAACCCGTGCTATTATCTGACAATCAATCAGCCGTCAAGATTGCAAATGACAGTGGCAGCAGGAAAAACTCAAGGCACATCAAGCGGGAATTTCACCTTGTCAATGAAATGATTGTGAACAAGGAAGTCACCATCAGCTGGATTACTTCAAAAGACCAAAAGGCGGATATATTTACAAAGAAGCAAACCAAAGTAAAGGTAGATGAATTCTGTAAAGAATTATTGGACTGGATGTTTTGTGGAGGGGAGTGTAACGGAAAAAGGGAGAAAGTTCCAGAACATGATAGAAAATTAGTTACACAAAGCATTACAACTATTTGATATACATGTTTAAATATTAGCTATTCTATTGTTTACTCCCTCAGGGGAGGTTTTCACTCTAATTATTTTTCTGCTCATTTTGTATTTTGTAAATGCTTTAACAGGTATGAGAAATAAAATAAACTTCCTCATCATTTCATAGGGGAGTTTTTCACTCTAATTATTTTTCTGCTCATTTTGTATTTCGTAAATGTTTTAACAATTATCCCCCTCTTGAAAGTGGTGAGATCTGAGCCCCATAAGAGTAAGTGAATCTTGATGAGGTCAATTGAAACTTTATTCCCCTCAATCACCCAATTTTCATTCCTCATAATTCTTATTCATCAATCATAATCTCAAACTCTTTCATCTTCACAGCTCGTAGGTCCTTCTTCTTTGACTTCATTCTGATTCCTCTTCCCTTCTTTGAAATTTTCTCTTCATTTTCTTCATTTTATTCTATTTTTGTGATCTTCTTCTTATTGCAGTGTAATTCACCCAATTTTTCTTGAGTCCTCATGGCTCATGATAAATTGTGATTTCAGGTTTATGTCCTAAGAGCTTACTGCCATGGCATAAATTGTCTTCATTTTTGAGATTGGGCCAATTTGGCCCTTTAAAGGATCCATTGAAATTTTTCCCCAATTGTCGTTTTCTGGGTTTTTTTGGCTGATTTGGCCAAAATGCACAAAATGCAAGATATTGAAGATTTTGATGATTTATTGATTGAAATGACTTATTTGGAAGCTTTTCATGATTTTGCAGAAGTAATAGTCATAAATGCGTAAATTTGCGCAAGGTGCGTAAAAATGCACAAATATGCCAAGATGACTGAAATGGCATATTTTGATGATTTTTTCAATGAAATAGCCAGAAATGTGAAAATTAACCAATTTGACTATTTTTCTCAAGGTTTTGATGTTTTGAAGGATTTTCACATAGTTTGAAGATGATTTGATGGCATTATGTGCAAAATGCGCAAAAATGTGCAAATTCCTAAAAATGGCCAATTTGGACAATGAAACAGTTTTTTATGACAATTTCTTCTATTTTCTTGTGCTTCACTCCCTTCTTGAAGTTCAAATTCCCATATTTGACTTTCTGACTTGGATTGTTTCCCATGATTTTCTTGGTCTTGGCTTTGAATATTGACTTGAAGATGAGTTCAAAGCTGATTTCCATTTGTGACTCCAACCACTCTGATTCTCCATCTTCTGTACTTTATGGTGCTGGTGTCTTTGATAACTTGAGGGAGCTTTCTGAAGAGAGTATGGCCCCTACAGAGATTTATGAAATCAATAAAACCTATAATGGTTTTAAATCTGTTAGAGTTATTGAACCACCCTGCATCGATTGTGGGAAGAAGGGGGTTCCGTGTGTTGAATCTGCTACTGCTAGGTACATCAGGTGCCCATTCTGAAAAGTTACAAAAAGAAATTGGTCTCAGGTCAACCATAATTTCCCAGAAAATCCCAGAAGATTATGGATCAGCATCAAGAAGGGTGGAAGATTTGGGCTGGAAGCTCCTGTTGATGAACCTCCAACTTCTGATGCCACCTCTGGCCACTCCAATTTTGAGTTGAATGATAAAGAAATTTCTGAGTTACTGACTTCTGTGGTTTTCTTTTCTTCTGCTTCAGTGACTGGATCCAGAATGAGAGGTTTTCAACAATGGACTAATACTAGCAGTTCTTGGGCCAACACTGAAGCACCCATTAACCCCCAAGGCAACCCCATTGGAGTAGCCCCAAAAGTTCCTATTTAGATCACCAGAAAGGATGGAAGACTTGGAAAATTGAACAGAAATTTTCTGGTTCAAGATGAAAATGATACTGATGGAGAAGAACTTGAAATTACTACCTCCATCCAAAAAAGAAGAATCCAATCCACTTCACTATCCCCAGTCCAAGCCAGTACCACCACCAATGAAGTGATCAGGCCCCCCCTACCAGGCCATCCACACTTTCCTTGACCTCCACCAATATTAAACAATAAGGTTTGTGCATTTTATGTTAAAACTCTTAAGATTTACCATTTTTAATTAAACTTTACATTATACAAATTTTGAGGACAGGAAAAGTACTTGATTTTAAATCAAAGTTTAATATCCACACCTTACATTTGGGAGCCAAGCCATGATATTTTAACTGTGAAATATTTCTTTTTACTTTTTTTGACCCTTTTTTTTCAGATTGAAAAATTTAAAAATCCATAAAAAATACTTATAATACAAAAAAAATCATAAAAGATACAGCTTTTTCATATTATAAGTGAGGCTTTATTTTTTAATTTCTCTTTTGAAAAACCTTTTTTTCACTTAATAATTTACTTTTTAATTGAATTTTAGTGTCTGACAATTTGGTAAGACAAGAAAATATTGAAACAGAATCAAAAGCTATTAGTATTATCCCTGAAAGGACTGTTAATTATGATCATAATAGCACTGTTATGATAACTCAGAATAATAAACCTGAGCCAATTCCTTTTGGATTAATCAATTTGGACATTAGTAATACACTCCAAGAGGAAAAGAATTTGGCCAATAGTAAGGCTTTTGAGGTTGTGGTATTCTTTACCATTAGTGTCAGTTTCAAGCTTACCAAAAAAAATAATCAAAAATAGAACTCAATATATCCAATATTTGAGGATAAATAGAAAGGTGAAAAGAAGTTGTTGCTACAGACACAGTTACAATCCCAAACTAAAAAAGAAAAAGACAGCCTTTCTGTCTCAGTCACTAGCAGCAAATGGGTGATGTATTGGTTCTGACGTTGCACAGATGCCGGTGTGACATAAGAGGTGGAATTTAGATGATGTCTGCACAGATTGATACCTCTACTCAGCCTGAGCTAATTCAACCACTCCATCCTTATTCAGCTTCACTCATTTGACTCAGCCTGAGAAAAATTACCATCAAATCATATCCTCAGAATCTATGTTTTTCATTGTGGTACTCATTTTGTTTCATGTTTCTGTCCTTCACCTCTTGTAGATGGATCGAACTCTTTTGGCAACATTACTTTCTTGGTTTTGGATCCCCCCATTGGCTCACTTTTTATTTTATTTTTCATATATCCTCTTGTTTGTTTTCTTTTCTTTCATCCTCTGGTTATTTCTGCTTTCTTACATTAAACTCATTCTATTTCTGTATATTGTATCTTCTAACTTCACTACTTCTTTAAAAATGGGCTTTCATACCTCTTACAACCATCAAGAAAACACTGCTTCACAGCCTTAATTGACTCAAATAGTTTCACAGCAGTCAAAATATATTCAAAAGATTCATGAAGAACTGGCAAACCAAGACCAACAGTTCAAAATTCTCTTAGCCAAAGTGAATGATCTTCAAGTAAAAAATACTACAACATTGAGCAATCTGTTGATCAGGTTGACTAATGCAAACACAAAGGAACTTGCTTCAGCTACACCAAAGAAAAGCAAAAAATGACTCAAACCTTCTCAAACTCCAAGCACTAAGAAAAAAGCTCATCCAAGTAGACGTGCTATTTCAGCACCACCTCCTGGACCCTCCCCCAGAAGGAATCCTAACCATATGATCACGAGCAAAACACCAGAGGGCTTCAACGCAACAAAGGTCTGTCTTACATTACTCTGGTGATCAACAATTGTACTGTTTTTTACTGATAAATTTGTGAGACACAGGATGCATTGTTTGCTCATATAAAAATTTTATGGGGTCTAATTTTGCAACATGCTATCCCTGTAGCACCCAATCCAGCTTTGCTTGAAGAATTGAATTCACAATTCTCCCAAAATGAACAAACTTGTGTTGTTGTTCAGGAGCTATCCAATAAATACTTAATACCATTAGATCAGGTTTTAACATTGAAGGGGGTCCACTCAGGAAGAAAAAAGGTTGGACGTGGAATTGTCAACATGAAGGATTTCTTCATTAGATATGTCCATGCATCACTTTCCAGAATAGGAATACACCAATGGGCACCTGACCTTGAAGATTCCAGTGATAATATTTACAATGAAGCATGTCGCCTTAGTGCAATACAAAAATTTCATCAAGTAGCAACTGGAGAAGCTTATCAGTACATGAATATCAACTTGAAATTCTTAAATGATATTGGCTTACTTGAGGCTGCTTACAGCCATTATGTTCATTGGCTTATGGCTCAAAGATACAAAAAAGAGACAAGAGAAAATGGAAGACATAGAAAGGATTAACTGAAGAAAACAATATTTAAATGCAGACAACGGGTAAGATTACAATACTTCATATACCTGCAGTATTTTTAATGCGCTAATTATCTTGTTGATAGCTTTATGACACTTGTTATCAGTTTGGAGTGGCTCAGAAGTTTCCAAAACATTATATGAAAATTTTGGAAGTCCTTGATGCCCACAATGATTATGAATACCATTCTGTCAGAAAGGCTTACCTCATCAAGACACTCAAGTTCCGTTCAAACAAGGAAACCAAATTTATGCACTGAGTTGATGAAAAAATTGAGAAAACTGATAATGCAAATGGAAAGCGAACTCAGAGGCATCAAAGGGTAGAGCCTCAATCACCAATGCAATCACTTTGTAAACAGGTTCCAAAAGGAATACCCTTGGATTTCTAGGATCCAGAATGGTTCAATGAATGCCCTTCTGGTGAACAAACTGTTACAGCTGATAGCCACAATGTGGCCTTTTTGCAAGATGTTTCAAAATTAATTTGTGGCCGACAACACCCAGATGAGAAGCTGAATAATTGAAACTTTACTGAAAAGTACTGGGATGAAATGACAGAGCCTTACAACTTATCTCACAAAATAGCAGCAGAAGAAGAAGACTCAGATGAGTCTGACAGTACTGATTTAGATGGAACATCTGAAAAACTCGACAAGAGTGATGTAGAAGAAGGCAATGATTCAGATTGGGAGAATTTAGATAACCAGGTGATTTGAGGGAAAGTAGAAGATAGAGATACTGCAATGGCTCATGTCGAAGATCCAGGATGTTTTGCTGTGGGAGTTAATAGTGGATTTTCAGGCATTGAAAATGCATAGGAAAACTGGTAAATCAGTGCTTGGAAATTGGTATGTTGGAATTATTATCATTTAATTTTGGATGGTTAGACAATTACCTGATGCTGTCTCTTCCAATTTTCTTAAAAAAAGGATTACTTTATTACTAAACACAATTTTATTTATCATTACCACTGGTTGAGTAGTCATGTTTTAGGAAATTATACATGTGTAAGATAAATATTGGCTAAAAAACAAGTAATCAATGATATGATTTTTCAAACACAAAAAGCAGATTTGTTCCAATTCCAACAGTTTGTTGACAGGCTTGACAAGAAGACTAGTGTTTTGGAATCCTAGTGTCCATTCAGGCAAGTTAACATATGCACACAGGGCTACAACATCATCGATTGAGATGAATCTCAATCGATGTGATATGGTAAGGTGTTCAACTTGCCATAATTTGATAAAAGTTTCAAGCATGTCAAATGTGCTATCATTCTGATTGACCTTTGTAAGTTCCTCTACCAAAATTAATGGACCCATATGAATTTCTTCACGTTCCAAATACAAAATATGCGCAATGCAGCCAGCCTTAATCACCCCTTCTCCTTTAAGCTGAATTATATTGTTGGGAAATGATGATGATAAATTGATATCCATATTCCACAATAAATTATTTTTCTCCTTGACATAATTTCTCAGAACTTCTTCAGGTTTTGCATTCAAGGCTTTTCAATAATCTTTCAAATTTAGGTTTTTCCTTTTCAAATATTGCAACAAGTAATTTTATGTTTGTTCATCTGTTTCTTTAAAATCTTTATTTCTTTGTGTGTTTTTTTAATTATATTTTCTGACCAATTTTTCTTGTGATTTTTGGACCCTCTGCAAATGTCCAAACTTTTTCATTATTGTCTCTTCAACACAAACTTTGTGCAAGACACCATTTTCAAAACAACATTAGTCAGTTTTCAATGTCACAATATAACCTATGTTACAGCACTTACCATTCAATGAATTTGTTTTGAATTTTTGAAACATTCCAATCAATCGCTCACCTGGAGATTCTGAAGCTCCCATTAGAGGCCCCCAATTCCTTAGTTGCTCTGAAACTCTTTGGGAAAGACCTCAAATTCCTTTTTTTGATAAATTTGATATTTGTGCTCAAATTGAATCACGTCCTCTTTAGTAAATGAAGTTAATCCTGAAATGAGTGCCCCAGTGTTGATGAGCAAAAGATTACTATTTTCTTCTCCCTCCCAAAATACATCAACAACAGCCAAAGGAAGATTTACCCCAAACAATGCCCGCCATTTGCTTGCTTTCAAATTTCCATTTGATGCATCTCCCACTCCTTTTGGAACAACTACTTCCTGAATTCTCTCCTTTAGTTTTTGTTTCACTTCATTTGTCAAATACCCTTTCTTGTTCATATAATCTTCTTCATTGATTTCCATTTCTTCTAAATTCTCATCAGATTCTTATTCAGACACTTTAGAATCATCAGTCTTCCTTTTCACATCCTGCAAATCAAAACCCCAGCAGACACGGAAGTGGTGTTGCAGAACCCCCTCATACCAATTGTGCATAAAACCTGAAGTAATGCTTTTAACTGGATCCCAATAAGGTAAGCAATTTAATTCAGACCAACTAACTCCAGTTTTTGTTACTAGTTGATCTCTCAAAGTCACTATTTCAGTCTCCTTCCATTTTCAAGAAGCATCAAGGACACCTCTTCTATGTTGCAACTTTCCAAGAATCAACTGATCTATGTTGTGGTCCTCAATCTCACACCAAGAACAGAGCTTTCTGGCTGCATGCTACTTGAATACTGCTACTTTGTGATTTGCAACAATGTCGCCTATGAGGTTAACCAATTTGACAACAGTTTTTCTTCCACCCCCATACTTTGGTGTTGGTATTTTAATTCCTTTGTTCAATTATAACAGTTCATTTAGCAGTGGAATTAGAACATTACTGATTGTAACCATGTTGGGCTGTTAGGGTGCAGGTATTACTCCAGCGAGACATGTAAATTTTGGTTGATTGCAAAGTCAAGGTGGCAGATTCAGACAGTTGAGGGCAATTATGCCCATTGAAATTTGCTTTCCCAAAATCTTATTGCCTTGTGGGTTAAACCAATCAATAAAAAGAAAAAATCCTAATTGTAACTGATTCTTGTTGTTTGAGAAAAGGCTATGCCATACGTCACCCTGAGTAACATCATGCAAACCACCTGCGCTATTAGAAGATACTTGTGCAGCCCATTAATCAATTGACTCTTCAACACCAGGCTCAAGGATGAACCATCAGATCCATTATAAAATTGATTGAGATATAAAACTTGCATGATGATTCCAAAGGCAAGGCTCCCTAGGTAATTGGATTTCACCCTGTTGTCGAGGCATTCTAATTTTAAGAGTTTGGTTTGTAGTGAAATTTACATGTTGAAGGGGCTTGAATTTATGAACTCAAAACAGCTCAGTTTTACAGGGATGGCTGTTGACTGTGGCTTGATAACCACACTCCTTGGGTGCCACCTCTATATCATACAATGAATAACACTTGGGGCATCAAATGTAGTGTTTAACTGGAAAGTCAAGCTTGAGGCATTTTACAATTGTTTGCACATTATAAGGTACATCTGACATGAAATTATTTTTTAAACCAGCATTTGCCAAAACTAAATTGATTAAAACTTCAATCATATAATGTGCTTTGCAACAATTTATTTTTCTCAGTTGGCACATCAGGTAAAGCCACATTATGAAGGAAAGGATACATGCTGAACTCAAATACCTTCTGTAAGCCATAGTCTTCAAGCTATTAATTGAAAAAGTAACTTAAAAATGACATTTGAATCACTACATTCATTTGCATTAATTTGAGCTTCATAATCTTCTTCCACGTCCATGAGTTCACTCTGATCAGGCTTGGCAGCCAATGAAAGGTGAGGAATTTTTTTTGAAATAGTTGTTTCTTCATTTTACATTGCTTCTTTAGCCCAATGGGGATTTTGTGTACTTCAATCCACAAAACAACCTCAAGTACTATGTCCATCATCATTGATTATAATATTTTTAATACAGCTAGAGCAAGTACAAATTTTGTTTTTCATTGTATGGGCTGTAGAACCGACTTAGGTATTTGATTTTCAATATTTCAATTAATATTTGTGAGCTGAAAATATGCACATAGTATGAATTGTGAAAGGCAATTTTTAGTCTCAATCAAAGATGTGTCTAGATAGAGTTTGTGACCATTGTCCAACTACGAATACACAGTAGCATGTACTGTGTACAGTACAGTATGTGAGCACAAATTTCACCCGTAAAATAAGACGTCATGCAGGCCTCAGTGCAACGCCGGCATGCTTACATCAGCTGATTTCTGGGGGTGAGCTGACAAGGAGGAGCTGTTTACCTTTCTATTGGTCATGTATCTGGTTCAAGCCACATTGAAGCCAATTTTAAAATCCTTGTTTGTGGAAGTTTCAAGAAGAATAAAGAACAAAGCAAAATAAATGAATAAAATCTTCCTTGGAAGAAAACAGATGATATTTTTTTTAAAAAAAAACAAAGAATTATTTTTAACCTAACCCACAAGTTGGACATAAAAAAAGACAGAAATTACACAGAAGCTAACTAATCCTTTCAAATAAAAACCACAAACTATTCAAAACTTATCAGAAAATCATTTTATTGGTCAGAAATCAAATTAATTCCAGGTGCATACCTATATTTACCAATTGACGTGACAACTCAATCTTATTGCTCAGGACTTGGAGCCCATGTCATGTTGCTACAACAAAACTACATGTATCACCAGCTGAAACCTCTCAGCTATAATTTTTTATAAGTAACCTGTTTTGAGAAGCTCTATTGAGGCCCAAAAGCTATAAATAGAGGTTCTCTCACCCTCATTTTCCCCAGAATCATGAAACAAGTTCCCACCATCCCTGATATCTAGAGTAGTAGTAGTGTTTCAGTTGTTAAAATCTCAGTAGCTTATTATTATTGAAGAATAGTAGTATAAACCTAGTGAACAGCTCAGTAGCTTAGTATTATTGAAGAATAGTAGTATAGCTGTAGTGAAAAGCTCAGTAGCCTTTCTCACTATCTAAGTATTATTAAAAAAATAGTAGTATAACCTTAGTAAAAAGCTCAGTAGCTTTTATCAGGAGCCTAGTATTATTAAAAGAAAAGAAGTAGTGATATAAACTCAATATTAAAAATATCAAAAGAATCAAATCCCATAGTTTTATTATTAGTATTAATATAGAAAAAAAAATTATAATCAACATGAAACCAAAAACAATGTTATTAGTCTTATTAAAATAACAGAAATCTAGAAAAATATATATATTATCATTAATTTTATTAAAATAACAGAAAATATTAGTCTTTATTTTATCAGAAATTTCAGTTTTAAATCAGAGTTTTTACTGTAGTCTTACTAATAGGTCTCATTTAGAGACTGATTATAAGTCCTATCTATCTTTTAAAGCCACAAATCTTATTTTATTTTTTAATTCTCTGTAGGATGAATATTCAGTATTATTTAGAAGGGCAGCTAATATACTTTATCACCCATGGTTATTGGACAGTTCTGAAATTCAAAACAGACTTACCAATAACTTCCCCCTCAAGGTACTGCCTTATTTCATCCCACACCAAAAGGAGTTTGCACAATGTAAAAATACTATTTTAAGCTTTCTTAATCATAATTCTGCCTTCAACCAGGTCAGGAACATGCTATAACCTCTCCTGCAGCCCCCAAAAAGGTTTTAAAAATGATTATTTCAGAAGCCAATCAGTTACAGAAGGACAAGAGTCAGTAAATTAAGACCAAACTGACAAATTATGCCATTCTGAAGCTTATAACATTGCTTTACCTTCAAAAAGAGCTGAAAATTCCACAAGAAGCCTCAGTGGACATTTACAAAGCCAGTCAGAAGGCTTACAACAATTCCTTGCAGCACAAAGAGTACCAGATCCTTGCAGATCTGTGGAAAAACTGCATGAATTCTTACCTGACTGTGAGAAAGTTTCTGGGCCATTCCAACACTTGAAAGTTACTCAATGGATGCTATGCATTTATGGAAAAGAAAAAAATGATCCTTTTAACAACAGAATGGAGGAAAAACAACCCCCCACCAGCCAGAAAAGTGCCAAAACCAGCCCCAATAGCCAGAAGAAGCAATTGAAACATGAAAAAGAAGCCACAAGCTCAGAACAAGGGAAAAGGTAAGGTACCAGCCACAAAACCATACATCCAGGGCTACAGAATCCCAAATAATGAACAGGATACCATGGAAAATGTGTATCAGATGGAAAAAAAATAAGGAAGCCAGATTAAAATATCAGGAATGATTTCTGACATTCTAGATGTAATTCCAAACTTGTATATAGCTATAAATGACATAAAAAGTCATATTTATGATAAAAATTAATTGATTTGCAATAATCTTGAAAAACCAATCTAAGTTTGGGACAAATAAATGAAACACTTATGTGTTTTCAAAATGTTTTAAGAAAAATTAAAACTTAAAATAATGACAGTTCATTTGTAAATAAGCTAAATGAACAATCTTGCATTATAAAAGAATTAACAGATGAGTATTCTAAATTAAATATTAATGACATAATTCAAAAAAAGAATGAAGCAAGGACTAAATATCATCAAAAAAGATAATCAGAAAGTCTCTGATGATATTTCAAATTCATTGATGGAAGTAAAGACATATACCATGGCCTTGAAAGAGTTTTTTGACACATAATAGGAGGAATTATCAAAATTAACAATGAAATTGAATCAGGTCATTTCTGATAATACTGGAAAAACCAAATTATGGCAAGAAATGAAAGTTAAAAAAGTAATGTATAAAATTGAGTGAATCAATGTAATATAAGGTTTTCAGCATGAATTCAGAAATTCCCAAAGGTGTAGCACCTGTAAAATGAATGATATTGAAAAATCACTGCACACCTTACCAAGAATGACTACACCCCTGAATCAAAATGAGGTTAAAAAAAGTTTCAACTAAAAGGTATTGGATGTAGAAAACTCACAATTAAAGAATCAATATTCCACTTCTTTCCATAACTTGGAACCATCAATGGGCCAAGAACTTTTGAAAGAATTAACAAAACTTAAAGAACTACCTAACTTCAGTGGTGAAGGAGAATATGAGCATATGAAATTCATTGGAGGTATTGACATGATCAAAGAAGACTTCAAATTACCAGACAGATTGGTGACAGAAAGATTTAACACCCTGTTTACCAAGTTAGCTCATAGATGTTATATAAAATTAAGACAAGCACATGGATACCAAAGCTGGACTTGGTGGAAACCCCAAATTATTAATAAGTAGGCCAATGATTCTTGGATATTTAAGGTGGAAAAAGCCTTTGTATCTTTTAAATTTAATTCTGAAAAAGAAAAATCTTTACCATGGTTTTTCCAACAGAATGACAGATTAACAGCATTATATCCTGACATGTCAGAATTGATGATTCACAGAAACATTCTGAGACAATGTGGAGGTGACTTAGATAAAACTTTCAGAAGCAGGACTACTGAGGAATCTTTGGCAGAGGATATTATGAATATACTAGAAGAAACACCCATTTAGCTAATAAATGTTCAAAAAGAGGAAAAATAAATTAAATTGACATGGAGAAAGAACCTGATGTTGAAAAAGGTGATGTAAATGAAGAAAATTCAGATGATAAATCATCAATATTCTCTGAATATTCAAAAGATATAGAAAATATCAATGTAACATTTGAAATAATGGAATCTCATTCCCACTTGCCATCATTGAGTAATAGTAAGCTTTATTTGTCAAAAATCCAAGATGCACAACTTATGAAAACCAAACCAAACAGGGGGAAAGGTTATACAGCTGGTAATTCCTGTATAAAAAAAGTATTAATTGATAAAAAACCCACTAAGCTTTTACTTGACCCAGGAGCCTTCTGCACTTGTTTTGGAAAATGTTTTCTCAAGAAATGTGTACCAAACTTTGAAGATAAATTACCACCAATTGATGGAATAAAGTTCAACAGTGCAAGTAATCCAATGAAGGCATTGGGTATATTTGAAACAACTGTAATATTTCAACATATCAATTGAACTTTATAAATTACTTTTGATTTTTTTGTTATGAAAAACTGCTCTAGTACCAATTTCATATTGGGGAATGATTATTTAATCATGTATGGAATATATTTACATAACAATAAAAGCAGATACTTTACTATTGGGGAAAATAGGCATCAAAAATTTGACTTTCTACCTTTCAAAAGATAAAACACAGTAAATAAAGTATCACAACTCAACTTAGAGTTAGAAAAAATTAAGTAAGAGCAGATGAATGAAGCTTCATTAAGTCTCCATCTTACTGATATACAGGAAAATGAACTCTCCATCCTTCTATATTACCACAAAGAAGCCTTTGAAACAAATAAAGAAAAATTAGGAGAAATTATTAGTCATGAAGTTGACATTAGCTTGAAAATCTTTGAACATTGAGAGACCTTATCCACCACTCTTGAGAGAGCCTGAATACCCAGAAATCCCAAAATCAAGAGAAGCCTTTGAGTTTCAAATTAAAAATGTTGGCCAAAATGAAGAGGTAGAAAGAACTACACCAGTAATAGTGGCATGACATAATGGAAAATCCAGGATGGTTTGGGACTTTGGAGCTCTAAAAGCTTACACTTTCCCAGGCAGGTATACCATACCAAAGATCCAAATTTCCCTCACTCAAATATCTCAAGCATTATACATAAGATCTATGGATGACCTTGAAGGATTCCATCAGAATTTAGTTACACCAAGAACAAGAAAATATTTGTAAATTATTTTTCATTGTGGAGTGTATGAATATTTAATGATGCCTTTTGGTATCAAAAATGCACCTTTGCACTTTCTAAGAATTATGAATGAAATCTGCCCTGAAGAACTTTCAGAAGGATTGTCAATAATTTACATTGATGAAATTATTGTCTTTTTTAAGACTTGAAAGGAACATATATACATATTATCAAGGATTTTGGGAAAAATCCAATATGTAAACATGAAAATTCTTTTTTGAAGAAACATCATTTTTAATTTAAAGAACTAAAAGCCCTAGGAAATGAAGTATCTGTTCTATTGCTTGGAATTGACAAAAAAAAAGCTGCAGCAGTTCTATTGAAACCTATTCCTAAGGAAAAGAAGGAATCCCAGTCATTTTTGGAATTTTCAGGATACTACAGGCAGCACATGAAAAACTTTGCATCCATAGCAAGACATATTTATAAATTGTTTGAAAAAAGACAAAGTATTTGGAATGACTGTTTACAGAGTCAAAGCCTTTGAATCCCTGAGACAAGCCTTAACCACTGTTACACTCTTACTGATGCCAGATTTTAAGCTTCCCTTTCAACTTTATATTGATGAATCTGGAGATGGACTAGGAGCTGCACTCAATCAAGTACAGATTATTAATGACAAACCTGTAGAAGGACCCATATGTTTCATATCTAGGGAAATCAAACCTACTGAAGCCAGATATGGAAAAGTAAAATGGAATGTTTATGCCTTGTCTGGGCCTTGGAGAAACTTAATTACCTCCTTGAAGGGTGTGTTTTTGAATTTATAACAGATTGTACCACTGTTAAATCACTTCTAAACATGAAAACACCCAGAATACATATGCTAAGATAGAAAATAGCCATACAAGATTATAGGGGACATATTACCATTTTACACAAAGATGGGAATATCCACAAAAATTCAGATGGACTAAGCAGATGGCCATTACCAAATGACATTGATAATTCTGCTTATGTGCCAGAAGAAGCTTCCCCAAAAATCTCAATAGAAATAATCAGTGTTACATACCTGGAAACTACCTTCTTTGAAGTAGTAAGGAACAGTTATACTCAGGCTAAGAATTGTAGCATCCTAGGCCAATTACTTACTAAGGACTCTAAAGATAACTTTTTGATACATTACTTGGCTGAAATACGGAATAAATCATATGATTAAGGAAGATTTAATTTTCTTTATGGCATAATCTACCATAGGACCAAACAAACATGTGTAATGACAGTGGTAGACAGATCCTTAATCAATCTTGTATTAAAAACATTTCATGACAGGCCCCTTCTCAGGACAGAAAAAGGGAGAAAATCAAGACCTGCATATGGTGGTCAATGTGAAAGAAAGATGTTTCAGAATATTGAAAGATGGGTAACAGATTTCAAAGAGAAAACAACTCTGCTGGAAAAAGACTTGGAAATATGATCAAAATCCAAGAACCCAGTATACCTTGGGAAATTTTCCATATGGATTGGGTAACTTGCCTACCACCAGGGTGTGTCAGAGGCCATGTTTAATGCCTAGTAATTGCTGAAAGGTTCAGTTATACTCCAATTATTTTTCCATATCACAAGGATAATACAGCCATGGATACAGCTCTTCTGATATGGAATAGAGTAGTATCATGGACTGGAATATTAACAGATATAATCAGAAAGAGATATCCCAAAATCACATAAGCATTGTGGAGAAACCTTCACCAATTATTTGGAACAAAGTTTTTCTTCTATATAGCTAACTACCCAAAAACTGATGGTCTAGCTTAAAGAATGATCCAAAATATGGAAGACATGGTCAGAAGATTTTATGCATATGTCCTAGAGATCAAAGATTATGATAAATTCACATGTTATTGATGAGCTATTCTACCTGCACTGTAATGAAAAGATAAAACATCTATTCATTCCAGTACCAATAAAACTTGGGCTATTCTAGAGAAAGGATGGAATCCCAGACTACCCCAAGATTCCTTGAGGAAATATTTGGTTGATATAAATCCTACAGCTTCTAGTTTCAAAGGAACTCTAGAAAAAGCTAGGAAGCATTCAGTGAAATGCATGGAAGACTCATTTGCATATGCCAAAGATGAATGGGACAGATCACATGCTACTCCAGAGTTCAACCTAGGGGATTCAGTGCTTGTATCTACCACTAACTTCAATAAAATCAAATGATTCAAAAAACTAAAATACTCCTTTGAAGGACCTCTTGAAATAAAGGCCCTCCATGGGGAAAATGCTTTTGAAGTAGAATCATCTGAGGAGCTTAGTAATAAGCATACTACACTTCTAATAAGCCTGATAAAGCATTACAAAACTGGTGATGCTAAAGAATTCCCCTTAAGGAAGAAAGCTACCCAACATAAACCTCCTGTTTAAGCATGGGTTTTTAAGAGAATTACTAAAGTTCTCAAAGAAAGGAAATTGAGAACTAAGAAAGTAAGGGAGTACCTTGTCAGGTACAGTGACCCAACTTGTGAAGATGAATGGTTGGCAGAAAGAGACATACCTGAAGCTATCAAACTTCTCAGAATATTCATACACAATAAAAATAACAATATTAAAAATTAATATTCTTTCTTTAGGGGGAGGGAATGTGAGCTTTGGAGGCCTTTTTATATATCCAAAAGACCCCAAAATAACAAATTATGTTATAATTATAATTAGAAATTTATTTATATTATACAAACAAAAAATCAAAATTAATATAAGATTTATATACAAACTTAAAAAATTTATGACAATATAAAATTAAAGGTAGCTTGAGATTTAAAATTGTAAAAACACATTTTTACTTGAAAAAATTAAGTCAAAAGAAATTTTTAACAAAAATATTAAAATTAATATATTTTTGGAAAAAAGTTGAATAAAAATTATAGGAGCTTATTTCCCAAGAAATAAACTTATGAAAATCATTTCACAATTGGATTCCTCATAAAAAATAAGGTGGGGTCCCCTCTGGATGAAATTTCTGTAACTCAACTCTAAACAAGCTTAAATTAAGTTTTTAGCATTTTTTGTATAAAAATTGAAAATACTCAAAAACTTAGTTTAATTCAAACCACATGTGGTGTTAACCATAAATTTTTGTGTTAAAATTGAGGTGTGTTATGTAGCTTATAAGATTTGAGGAATTGAAGTATTCTCAATTGAAATGTCAAAATGTGTGCATGTATTACATAAGTGAGCTTTTATTTAACTATGCAATATCAATTATTACAGCTGTGTACTGTGAAAACTAAATTGAATTACATATGTAAATTAGAAGTATAATAAATGATTAGGAATTAACCAAAAAATAAATTGGAAAGATTAATTTTTGGGGGGAAAAGGAATTTTGGCTTCAATGGTGCCAGACTCCCCCAAAGTCCTTTCTAAAAGGCATGGGATGTCAAAATTTACATAAAAAGTTCATCAATTTTTGCCTGTAATTGATTCACAGGGTCTGTGACTCAATTGATGATGAGGTTTTGATACCAAACAGGGCAGTTTCAACTGTTTCCAAGAGGATGAAACTACCCCTAAGTTGAAAGAACTTAGTAAAAACAGTTTGAACTGGTTTTAAAGGCTCTTACACACATTATGACATGTTTTTAAGGCTTGAAATCTGGTATTACTATAGCAATGGCTGATTTAAAGGTCTAAAATGGCTAAAACCAGCCCTTTTTTGATCCAAAACTGGGTTAAATGGTGCCAGAATTGCCTTTTCTGTTGTCAGAGTGTGTCTCACGGCTGAAAAGAGTAAATTTTACACTTGGAGTTAGAAAACTGGTGGCTATGAAAGAATTTCTTCTTTTCCCCACTTTTCTCTTCATGTTAAAATCTTTTCCTTTTATAGTTAATTTAAACACTGTCAAACCAATCAATGCAGGATTGAAAAACCACTTTTATACCATTTTAAACCTTTTGACCACATGAAAAAATAATTATAATCATTTTACCCTTGAACCACGCTATAAGCAAATCAAAGCGTCTTTCATCACCATTAGCTTTGTCACTTTGTTACATAATTCACTCAGTTTTCTTTTGATTGTGTTTTCTCTTTAATATTCTTTTTAAAGAATTTTTTTTATATTAATTTCCTGCAGCTCTTTGCTCAATTAATTCCAATTGAGATTGCTCTTGGAGGAATTTCTTTTGTAGCCTTAAATATCTCTTGTAGAGTATTTTGGGAGAAATCTTCATAATATTATTTTATTATACTAATAAAAATAAGAAAAATAAATTAGGTGTGTTTTCTTTCAAAACACTTAAAATTTACTAGTTTTAATTCAATTTTACCTTATAAAAACTTTGAGGACAGAAAAAGTACTTGAGTTTAAATCAAAGTTTCATAGCCACACATTACAAAATTACATAATCAAGAGATTGAAAAATAAAAAAGAGAAAAGTGAAACATGAAAATTAATGAACACATGATTCCTTAAGCTAGCCATATTAAAAAATTAGCACACCAATTGTATCAAACAAATAGTGAAAAAACCCAAGACTTGTTTTTTTTGGAGTGAAGAAGCCTCAAAGGAATTACTCAAAATTCTGATAGAATTACACATAGACTTCATTAATTTATATTCAGTACATATTGTATTCATTAACTGGTTGGAATATTTTAAAATTCATTGCAAAAAAAATAAGAATATTCCTTTTTTAGACTTTGGAATATTGTGACAAGGCTTTGATGATAACAATTTGTGTGAGTAAATTAATAATTTGATTTTATTATTATTAGTGGCTAATTCAAGTTAATAAATTATTCATATTATAAAATATTAATGTTAGGCCACCAGAGGATGTGGTTTTTTTCATTGTTGAAATCTCATCAAATGACCCAAAAGGCATGTTTTTTGTTGGTGTTTAGTTTCTATCTTCTTATTATTTATTATTTGTGTCAAGTTTTATGAGTTTTCTCAAGAGGTCAGTATGAATAATTCAGAACCAAAGGAAAATGTTTTGGAATATGGTGAGTTCTATGGTTTGTGACAAAATGAAAACACTTTTGATAATAAAGGTGCTGATTTCAATGAAGCCAATGACCCAAGTGATGAAGCCATAGATTAAATTGAAAATCATTGAGAATCACAAACAAATTTTCTTCCAAAAAAAATACTAATGTTGAGAAAAATCAAATTCAAGGAAAACAAAGGCAAATTGGTTTACAAAGATTAAGTACTGGATCATCAAATTGAACTCATTATTCATTAATTGAAATATTGACTTTTAGTATCCCATCCAAAAGTATAAATTTGGGAAGTCTCATAAGCTTTAATATTAACTTGGAAACATTCATAAGTCCTTCGATCCTAATGATACAGAAAATTCAAGAACATGTCAAAGAACAGGATTGTCTTAAGCTAGCTGAAGATGAAAAAAATAACAATAAATTAAAAAAGGAGAGGGAATAACAGTAGAGAATTCAGGAGGAGTGAAAAATATTTGAAGAAAAGGAAAGGAGTGAAAGGATAAATATGATTATGTTCACATTTCTGGCTAAAATTGGTGGAGTGGAAACTGGGGAGCTCAGTCATTTTCAGACATAAAGATTTTCCTTAAAAACCATCTACTTTCATGGAAAATATTTAGTTAGAATTTATGGAAACTAATATGGTAGTAATTTTTTCTAGATATTGAGGGGAGATTTCTCTTGGAAAATCATATTGATATCTGATTGGTTGAGCTTTTAGCAATAAAAGCTTCAATTTAAAAACATTAAGGAATCATTTTAGATTTTTTTAAATTGTGAATAGTTTTTCTTGATTTGACCTTAATAATTAGTTTTATAAGAACATTGTCCTTAATTTTTATGTAAAGTACTCCCATTTAGATAGTGTAATCAATAATTGAAATTCCTTTTCCAAAGCAGAATAAAAAAGGGAAAATTTCAATGTTTCCAACTGAAATAATGACCAAAATTCTCTGAAATAATGGATACCTGTAAATATGAGAAAAAAACCAGCTGATATGGTCCAGTTCATGATTACTATATTAAAAAAATTAATGATTTATTCTTGAGGGCAGAAGCCAAAAGCAAAGTAAAATCTAATTTTTTTAAAATCACATCCTTATATATATTTCTATCATTATTGTAAAATAAAACAATCTGCACATATTATTTGGAAAGTTCATATCTTATTAATATATTTCAGAGAAAATTAATATTATGGTATGTATCTTATTTGAAATATTAAGCTTGTCATAAATTTCAATGGTGTTTTGAATTAAATACAGCTCATTTAAAAAACCAGAAGTAGTCCAGACTCTATCATCAAATCCAACCAAATAATTGAGCTGGGAAATGAGCTTGAAATTGATCACATAATGTACTTGAATTACCAGGATCAAAATGATTTGATAAGCATAAAACAAGGAAATCAAAGGAAAAAGGATCTTTTGGAGATTAAAATTTTCAAAGAAAATTAATTAAAAGATTCAATAAAAGAGAAAGATTCCACCATATGTTCATTGTAAGATAAATATGAAAGTGAATTGATCCAGATTCAAATGTGACTGAATAGACTCCTGGACCATTTTAAGTCTCATAAATGTTATTATTCAAAGAATTAAATATAATCACTCTACTTTCTAAATTAATTCAAGAATCATTTATAATTACATTAAAATACAAATTGGAAGAATACAAGCGGTTTTTTGAATGACTCTACTAATATCATTTTTCTTTGTTCAACTATTATGTCTTACTATTACCAAAATTAACATTATAATGATATTAAAAATTATTTTGAATCCCTTTTTATTTTTTTCCAACAATTTTTCATATTAAAAATATATAAATTAAATGATTTCTTTTTGATAAAAATAAGATACCCACTATTTCAATTTACACTGTTGATTGATATCTTGATACATGATTTCAACTATAATTATAAAATAAATTAATCTTAAATCTCTACCTTTATTGAAATGAATGACATCATTTTCCTGCAAACAGAATATCCTATTGCATTCTTGACTACAAATATTGACTATTGGTTTGAAACACCAATTTTGGTTTGTTTGTAAAGTGTTGACTAACAGTTAGCTGTCTAATTACCTAATTCAAATAGTTTCACTCCACATAACTCTTCTTTCATCTCCAATTTTTACAAATATACCATTGGCATTATTCAAGATAGTATGAGATATCATACATTCAATAACTACCTTGCCTGTATTCACAATAAACATTTCCTGTGGCATTAATAAGCATAAAACTCTGTTTTCTAATTTCCAAAAAAAGCTTGTTTGAATATCATTCTTGTAAAAAAAATTGATTTTTTTAAAATAATTCAGACAACTTTAAGAACAACTTATTGTTTAGAATAATCAAAAAAAGCTGAAATCAAAATGCTTCCTATTTGGGTTTTGGTTTAAAGGATTAAGAATAGTGACTTTGGATTAATACCAAGAATCCCAAATCAGCATGAAGTAGTTTGGGAATATTGGGATTCCATTACTAAAGGCCCATCCAATTTTTGATTTATGAAACCTCCTACTATTATGGACTAAGGCAGGAAGTCCACCATATTGCTTTCCAAAAAATCAATTAATACTCAGCCATCTAAATCAAAACAGAAAAAAAAATTACATTACACAATTCCCCTTGAGAATCAAAAATAAACTTGAGTTTTATTGAATGCCACCACTTCCTATTCAAATATGAAATGCATTTCTCATCACCTTCTTGCATTATTGGTATATGGGTGCCATCTATTGAAATAATAATATATAGAATAGCACTCCTATTATGGAATCTGGGCCTGAGACTACCCCACTTGTTCTCATCCTCAAATTGTGGAATTCTATAATCAAAAACATTACTTTATATTTTATAAAGAAATAAAAAAAATAACCACTCAATTATTTACCAATAGTTTCATATGAAATGCCATGGCCCATGAAATATAAGGAAATTCCTATTTTTTCTTCAATCCATAAACATATAGGATGTTGATTATTTCCTTTACTTAAGTAATAAACCAATACTTTAATAAATCTGTAGAAGTGTAGGCAAACCATTCAAAACAGCCCTACAAAGCAATTAGTATCATGAATATATCAATGATTCCATGGATTGAATCTCTACTCATGCCATATATAGTGACAATTTTTACATGTATTCAGCTGAAATGATGATATATGGAAAAAAATTATTAATTTTAAAGGTATGATATTATGAGCTAATTTATTTTAATACACAGTGCAGATCACAATTTATAAAAGATTTTTGAGGTTAATTTTTTATAAATGGATTGATTGAGGAGCAAAAAACTTTGATGATAGGTTTGAGAATTTAAAAAGAATCAAGCCATGTTGAAATATAGCATAATGTTTGAGCTAAAATTGACTCAAGATTAATTAAAAAATAAATCCAAAACACAATAATAAGCAGGGCCTTAGTCAAAACATTAATTGAAGTATTTTTGGTTCTAAATTTTATTATCAATTATTTGGATATGAAGATTTAATTATTTTTTATTATAAGGGAATTTAAATATTGGTAAATAGTTCCCTTTTGAAAGAACAAATTGAACATTTATGGTGCACCTGATCTGATTAACTTATTTTTGTCAATATTGGTAAAATATTTTGTCTCATACATTACACGTTCATTCAGGAATTTCTCATTATAACTCAATATAATTCATCAATATTAAAAGAAAGGAGAGCCAGCCATCCATTTATATTTTTCCAAAGTAAAACTATAAAATAAGATTAATGTGGCTACTTTTTGGGAAGATTTGAATTTTATTTTAGATCAGCCATGACAAATTTTACATTCATACTTCATGTATAATATCAGCTTTGATAATATTTCAAATATGATTCATAAATTATCCCAATCTAAAAGAGAAAAAATGAACTTTCCCATATAATTCAAGTTGAAGTATTTTTAGTTCATATTGTATTTATTTATGGAAAATTTATTCCTTTTTTTTGAGAACGCTTACCCTTTAAAATTGGTGATACAGTGTTACCTGGTTTAAAATTGTGAAATATAATGATAAATTAAATTTTTACTGGTTCCATATAGGTACTCAATTATATATATAGGGTATTGGTAAAAACAAGTAAGCAAATTGGTAAAAACACATAAGGGGTGCCCTCAGCCCATTTTTAATTAAAAATGAAACACAATCACACCTGTATTGGGCCAAAACATGCCCAAAAGAGGTTTTTTCCCGACAATACCTCCCTAACTCCAAATTTTTCAGATTTTTTTGCCCAGCCCCCCCCAAAAAAAAAACAAACCCAAACACCCCAATAATCCACATTATCCCCACCCCAAACCATTGTTTTTTTGTGGAAAAACAGCATTACCAAAGCCATTTTGCAAAGCTTTTCACCTTTTTTTCTTTTTTCCACCACAACAACCTGCTTTCAAGCCTCCAAATTTCCAATTTTTTACCTTCCCTCATCCATTAATCCCACATTTAAACCATTTTCTTTCACTCTTAACCCCTTCTGTTCATTTTTCACACCTTTTTTCACCTCTTTTCCACATTTCAAAAGGTTCTTACCCCATTCCAAATCCCCAAATCCCCCCTTTCTTCACTTTTAAACATATTTTTCATTCAAAAATTCTCCAACCCCCCACTGAAGTTGAATTTCAGACCCTTGAGCTTCTTTGGCAACATGTGCATAATGTTGCCAGGGCTCAGGGGTATGCTGTGTCCACTTTGAGGTCCAATATGACCCACAACCAATTTGAAATATGTTGTGATAGGTCTGGCACCCCAAATCCCAACAAAAGCCCTTCCAAAACCATCACCTCAAGAAAGCTTGACTTTCCTTTTAGACTTTATGCCAGGAAATATGCCAAGAGTACCACTTGGACTCTTAAAGTCAAAAATCCTGAACATAGCCATGATGCCACTGAAAATATCATGGCACATCCTGCTTTCAGGAAATTCAATGAGCAAGAAACATCCCAAATTGCTCAAATGTCTGAATCACTGCTCATGCCAAGGCAAATTCAGGCCCAATTATGCAGCCAGAGGAAGTCTGACAGGCCTGTAATCCTTCAAGACATTTACAACCAAGTCAAGAAAATCAAGAAAGACAAACTGCAAGGCAGAAGGCCCATTGATGCTCTTATTGACACTCTCAAAGAAGAAAACTTTGATTGGTCCTCTGCAAGGGATTCTGAGGGACACATTACCTCCTTGTTTTTTACTCACCCCCTGGCCATAAAACTTATTCATGGCTTTCCTCATTTCATTCTTATGGATTGTACTTATAAAACCAATAAGTACAAAATGCCCCTTTTTCATATTGTTGGATTCAGCTAAACCAATAAGACCTTTTCTGGGTCTTTTTGTTTGATGAAGAATGCAAATGAAACTTCATATACTTGGGCATTAAATCAATACATTGAAAAGGTACTCAACAACACCAAACTTGTTCCCCCTCCAGTTATTGTTATTGACAGGGATCTGGCCTTGAGAAACTCTATTAAGAAGCTCTTCCCAGACTCCAAAGTCATGCTATGCATTTGGAACATCAACAAGGATGTATCTGCTCATTGTATGAAGAAAATTGGTCATGGAACTGATTTTGAAAGTTTTATGGGCCTTTGGAATCAAGTAATATCCTTCTTCACTTTATTTCACTTTTTTTTCTTATTATTGTCTTTATTAATGACTTTGGGATTCATTTCTCAGCTTATGTATTCATCCACTGAAAAGTCTTTCAGAGACAACTGGAAGAAGCTTCAAAAGCAAGTTAAAAATCCTGAGGTCTTGCAGTATTTGGAAAATACCTGGCTTCCTCTAAAGGAGTATTATGTGCCAGCCTGGACCAATCACCATTGCCACCTGGGTGTGGGCTCCACCTCCAGAGTTGAAGGTGCCCATTCCATGGTTAAAATTTGGCTCCAAAGGTCCACTGGTACTCTCCTGGAGGTAGTCAGGGCTCTCCACATGGCATTCAGAAAACAATTTATTGAAATTATCAACAGAATCTCCAAAGAAATGATTGTCCATGTCAAGAATTTTCCTCCACACATCTGTGCCCTCAATGGCAAGGTGTCTCATTATGTTCTTCAGATTGCCTTTGAAAATTTCAAAACAAAATTTCCTCCAAATGAAAAATGCACCAACAAATACAACAATTATAAAGGCATTCCTTGCAAGCATAAGACCCAAAAGGCATTTGCCAAGCGCCAAAGGCTGGAATTATCAGACTTCCATCCTCAATGGAATTTGAATTTGCCTGTGAGGGTTTTTTAATTTCTTATTATTATTATTTTCTTATTAACTGATTTTATTTGTCATATTCTTCTCAGGCTGGTTTTCAAGGTGACGATCAAAGTGTTGAAAAAGAAAGAAAGAATGAAGCCAAGAAAATATTTGAAGACATTGGGGAAGACCTGTTTCAAAGACCAATGGCAGAAATCACTCCAATACTTCAACATTTTCAAGATGTGTTGACTGGAAAAGTCCCATTTGATCAAATTCCCAAGAGTCAAGAGGATGATCAATATTATGAAGACCCTCTAGAATGCAAGAATATCCGTGAAAGGCCCCAAGGAGCCAAGAATAAAAACAAAAGAGAACCTTCAAGATTTGAAATTATTGAAAGTCAATCCAAGAGAAGAGGAAGACCACCATCAAAAGTGACCAGCACAACAACATCAAGATCCCAGTCAAATGTCCCCTCTCCAATTATGGAAGTGGACTCATCTGAATATTCTGAGGACTCATTATCTAAATCCATCAGTTCATCAGATTCACTACCCTCAGCAACTGAATTAAATAAATCGGAAGTAACCCTTAGAAGGTCCAGAAGATTGGCAATTGGAAGCAAAACCTCACAAAGAAAATCACACAAGCCTGCCACCAGTTTGAATATCTATGATGCAATTGACTTGACCTGTGAGCATTGTCAAAGCAATTATCGCACAAGTGATGAATGCTCCAAGCTGTTTGTGAGTTTCTGATTCTTTTTATTGTAATTTTATGTGGTTTATTTTGATCTTTATTCATTTTTTGAATTTATTTTATCAGATAACTGGCTCAGAAGACTTGCCCAAGTTTATATTGAAATACACCTTCAAGGCCATCAATGTTCAGGGTGATGGAAACTGTGGCTATAGAACAGTATCCCACTTCATTTACAAGACTCAAGATCAATGGGCTGATGTCAGAGGTGAATTGGCTGAAGAAATTCACCAAAATGAAGACCTTTATGAAGCCATGAACACCTTAATTCCCTCAGTATCCTCTTATTTGGAAACAATTGAATGGTATGAAGATGTTGGCCAGGCTCCAAAAAGCAAGTGGATGTCCATGCCTGACATGGGGGATCCAATTGCAAATAAGTATAAAAGACCAGTTTTCTTTTATTCCAAAGCCCAATCTTTTTCTTTTTTCCCTTATTTCTGTCCTCCCAATGATAATCACCCCATTTTCATCTGCTTCTTGAATAGTTGTGCTCCTTTTTTTCCTTTGGAAATCATCATTTCTAAAATTTATCCAGTCCCCCCCATTACTGTGAACTGGGAGATTCATGCCCAAAAACAAGCCCTTGGGTGGGCTGATAAATTTAGGAAACACAGAATGTTTTATTTGTCCAATCTTCATCCCCCCTCTCAGAAAAAACCCACTATTTTGGAGGTTGATTCTGATTGAATGATTTTTGTATATACAATTTATGCCAATTATCCCCCTCCTCAGTCATTTTTATTGCTTAAATTACACCTCAGTCTCCTTTTTTATCAAACATGTGGAAATTTTGTACTTGAAAATAGTCATATTACACACAAGAAAAAAAACACTCATTGCGCCTTCACTTGTTGTCCCACCCAAAAATTTTTCCCAATGAATGAGTTTCTGGTTCTTTATTGTCCATATTGAACCCTTTAATTTTTAAAAAAAAATGAAGTAAATTCATAAGTGGGAAGTTATTAAATTCACTTTTTAAAAATAGGCATATTACAATGATGGGAAAAAACATTTGAAAAAAAAACCTTTTTTGCGCTTTCACTTGTCCCACCCAAAAAAATTCCCAAAATTATGGAATTCTGGTGCTTTATTCTTCACATTTAACCCTTCATTTTAAAAAAAAATCAAGGAAATTCATAAGTGGGAAGAATTTAAATGAATTTTTGAAAAAAAATGCCATTTTGGCATGTTGGCCAAATTTGTGAAATGTGGCAAAAAAAATTTTTTGAAAAATTTGTGCTTATTGACATGCCAAGTCGGGAGAAATATGGCAAAAAAATTTAAAAAAATCCTCAAAACTGAACCTGAGGAATATTTTTGGAAAAATAAGGTCACTTACATGTTTTTACCATAAATTGGTAAAAAAAACGTAAGGGCTTATGTGTTTACCAACACCCTATATATATTATTCTTCAATTCAAATAAGTGTTTAATTAGGCTCAATTACCCAATCTTATATATAAATATTAAAACCTCGAAGCTCTTTGGGATATTTTTCCAAAGGAACAAGTAGATTACTTTCCAATGGGAAATATAAAATTTAATTACATATTTTAGAATTATATAGAGAAAATTGAGCTCATAAGGTTCATAATAGAATTCTACACTTCTTTTTTGGCCTGGTAAAGGGTGAAATTTGAGCATTATATAGACATATTAAAAGGTTTGTGATCATTGTTAAGATCAATTAGAACCCAAATGGAATTTTTCGAAAAAGGTGGGGTAGTTTGTAAGCTGGATGTTGATATTTATTTTTTTATACAGATTATTAAACGAGAGAGGTAATATATGTAGGGATTTGTGTGAGTAGAATAATTAACCTGAATCAAATAATATTAATTAGGCTAAAAATGTGGATTCCAATGTGAATATTCATGACAGATATATGTATAAGCCTAGATAATTGGGATTTGTTAAGAGATGAAACTGTAAAAATATAATTCAAATAAGATCTCCACAATATTCCTTTTGATAAGTATCATGAGGTGATGCATTCATGATTATCTTAAAAAATTAGACAGTTCTGTTGCATATATTCAAAAACGAGTCAAGGTAAGTTATTTTTTGGTTTTTTATGGCTTTGATATAAAGTGAATAGTTCACAAGTTACTCTAAAGATTTTCCATCAATAATGTTTTTTTTGGGAGAAATTGACTCAAAACTTAATCTCAGATAGTGGTACTAATTGAAGTAAAGTTAGATTTGTTGGAGAAAATGGAAAGATAAGTATCCATATAATATACATAAAGATAGTAATTTTTATGGAATGAATTCATTTTATTAATTAAATTCCTAAATTTATGCTTATTGTACCACTAATCTTGAGAAGAGTTTTCAAGGTAGCCCTATTGCAAAAGTTTCAAATTTTCTTGTAATTTCTTTAGGGTAATAGTGACTTTATAGCTAATAAATGAGTAATATTGGGCTAAATTCTTCAATTAACTTTTGTACCCATTGATTTATTTTACTTATATTGAATATGTATCTTCTAGAGTAGGAGTTCAATTGTTACCAACAGCTTATCTTTGAAAAATTAGAAGTATTATTATACTAAAAGATGATTTTTTCCTTTGTGAAACTTTTTATTTCTATTATAAATCAATTGGTTTTGTCAATTAATTGTTTTTTGAAGTTTTTGGGGTATTGGGGATGGTTTGATAAGATAATTTATATTAAATAATTTTCTTAACCAGAATAATTTAAGAATGTGAAAATATGATTTAGGTTGGTATACTCAACAATTTCAAATTTTGATTATTTTTATTTAAAGTAAAAATAATAGTTGAATGTATTTATATTTTTCTATTATAAACAAGAATAGGAAGGTTAGATCTCCTGTCTAGTATGATAAGCGCTTCTCGATTCTCAGCTGAGCTTTTTTTTTCCTTTTATTATATTGAGCTAATATATACGATAGAGGATTTTTATCATTAGAAGGACCTTATTTTTATTCATCATGTACTAAGTGTGGGACATTCAGAATCAAGAAATAATCTTATACAGGAATAGAGCCATATTTCATAATTATCTCATCATTTCATTTTGGAAGCTGAATTCCTTTGTAATTATATTAATATTATCGGTGTATTAATTTTATTATGCGAAACACTCAAATGATTTGCATGAATTTTTAAAACGAATATGCTTACAAATCCTAAAATAAGTTTCCATACTAAACATTTTTCAGATTTGCCGGAGATTAAGTCATAAATTTGAATTGATAATAGATACTATTTTAATTGTAAAGTGTTTTTTCCAGAATATAGAACTAAAACACATAACAATTTTTTCAAAATATTTTTATGACTCTCTGGATCAGGATATGGAAAATCCATTTGTATGAGCTTCTTTAATTTACTTCTTCTTTATAAGAACTAAAATTGTAATAATAGCACATATTTTCTGTTTATTCCTGTCTCTGAGATTCTACCTTTTACCAAATAGTTCAATTTTAGGGATTGATGAACAGAAAGGTGAATAGGGTGTACTTCTCATCATTTGAGTTTAATTTAGATGTGCGAAAATTTGATTTTTTTCCAGGAGGCTAGTACAGGCTCTTTATAATCCTAAAATTTGAGCAAATATTAAATAAATCTTCTAAATCAATTTTGAGCTGATATAAATCAAGAATCTTAATTTTGAAGGAAAGCACCTTTTTAATTCAATATAATTCTTTAGCAAATCTCTCAGCTTGGGGCACAAACATAGATAGAAAAAGTCCCCCCTTATCTTCCAAAACCACAATAAACCCTCATAATTTTATATCTCCAAAGCCACCATCAAGTATTTTTCCAAAATAATAGCAGAAAGTATCTACAAGCTTCAATTTTAATGAACAAGGATTATACACAATTACCCATGATATTAACTTGGAAATATTTATGCAGAGTCTAGAAATTTTGAATATAAACTTCTAGGTTTCAATCAATTAAACAGCTTATGGCTTGATAAAATCCAAATTAATTTTGATCTAGTTTATAATCAAAAAAGCAAGTTGGATAATTCCTGTAATGATTTTTAACACATACAATTGTATTCTCTTTGTGTTATTTCTTTGAAATTTTATTTTTTAGTTTATAGAAAAATCAACTCTAAAATTTTCTCACATAGTAGTAAGAATTAATTACAGTTGAAATAACTCTCCATATCTTTAAGAATATTTCAGTATGAGAAGCTCCTGATAGAGGGATAACAGTTTCTATATTCATTTACTGTCTTGTAGTAGTAAATAAGAGATGGACCCTTGGTAATGGTATACATTATTATTCAGGAAAGGTAACTTTGATTTAAGGTACTATACCTTATCATCTATATTCATTGAAAAAGGAAAAAATGATTCACCTCCATAATTTGAATGAAAAATTTAAAAGAATATTATTTTCATTTGTTTTAGGAAGATATTTTGACATATTATGCAGCATATTAGCAAATGGAAATAACACTAATGATTATCATTGATATTAATATAAATTAGACCTTATTCATATTGGATATAATCAATATTTTTCAAATAGTAATTATTGAATAGAAGAAAATCATTATTAGTATCATCATTAGGATTCATAAGAAAAAAAACAAAATTATGGGCTAGAGAGGTGGAAATCAAATAAATAACTTTGAGAATATAAAAAGGAATTTGATATATCTCTAGAGCTTATTAAAAGATACCTGGTAAGCTATTGAGAGAATTTTTTGAATTGATTCATAGCTTTTTTTATTATTTTTGTTTGATAGGGTGGTAAAGAGATTTCTTCAATAGCCACAATGATAAAATACTGATTTTAAATTATTTAAATAAATAAAAAATTAACAAAACATAATTAGTTGATAGTATTCTATCATAAATCTTGAGGTTTTTATCAAACTAGATAATATAGCTAGAAAATACTATCATCTATTTGTAATTAAAAATAATGTATGAAAAATTAACTAAAAGTCATTTTGGAATTTCTATGTTTCTAGAAAGCTCAAACAAGAAAGCATATTTTGGAATATCATTTCATTAAAAAGGGTAATTATTTTGACATTAAGCTGGGAGAATATTTGAGTTGGGAAGAAAATTGAACTAGGGCTCAAATTTATATCTGAGATGAGTCATATTAAAAGAAGAAAACACTTCAAAGAGATAAAATGAGTAAATAATGTAATTTTCTTCTCAATTAAGATTTGATCAATTTGAAAATGAATTATATAATAGGGGGTGTTATATATACCAAATACCACATCAAGAAATGTGGGATTTGAAACCCAAATCTCACAGTTACCAATAAATCATCTTAAATAATAAACCCCAAATTCTTCAACTGATTACCCTGGCAACTTAGTAAAAGCAATTATTTCAGTTAATTTCTTTCATTTCTTTCACCAATTGAACATAAAACTAGAAAAGAAAAATATTTGGAAGAAACTTAATTTCAAACTTAAACATGATCTCTTCATAGTAAATCCTAAATCACCTAAACCTATCAGTAATTTCATCAATCCTTTATCTAATTTATTACCCCTCCAGTTTATTTATGCTTAGTCAATACTCCATAAAGAAAAAGAAACCCCAGAACTTTCTCATCCTTTAGGAAACTCAAAATGTCCCAAATATCTATGTGTTATCAATTTGCTGAAAAATGAAACAAAGGTGACTGTATATTTTTGATATAGTGGAGCAAAATCTGTAGGAAACCCTCCCTCAATCAATAAACATGGGTTTTAACTGATGGCTATTGAGGTCAATAGTAAATCACACCATTGGTTAAATCTTAGTGAAACTAGTGTTTGGAAAATATGGAGTAAATAAGAAAATATACAGAAGAAAAGATATTTGAAAACTTAACTTGGGCTGGTATCACGGAAGAGGATTAGAAAAAAGGGGCGCATACTATGGCTTAAAAGCTCAAGAGTATGTGTCCATTTTGATTCAGAAATGGATGCGCTATTTTGTCACAAATCAAATTTAGAATCACTAGCTAGTGATAGTACTCAAGAATTATTGGATAAAAGATCATCATGAGGGTGAAGCAGAAGATCTATATAATACCATAAGTTTCCTAAATAAACACAAGGGGATTTTCTGACACAACTGAAGAATTAAAATCCAGGGTAAAAACATCACTTGAAAAGAAAACCTCACAATCAAAACTAATGTTGAAGTAGATGATTCAGATGAGGTTATTTTTTTAGTCAATATATTTTATTTGTTTGGGTGCCTGACATTTTAAATTTCAAAATAAGCCACAGAGGTTAAATCCCTGGTCATCATAGAAAAGGAAGAGGGACTAAAGCTTCAATACAAATGAGGCCAATGGGCCCCCAAAAAGGACTTATGAGTTATTTACCCCATCATATCAACAAATATTGTAAAATAATCAAAAAGTCAATTATCTAGGAATTTTTTGTATATTTGTTAAAGAATATTACAATGAATTTACTTTAGGCCATAAGGCACATAGATATGCAGTCCTAGAGCTGGATAAGAAGAAGTGGAATGAGGATAATGATACACAAAAAATGCAAACAGAGCTGAAAAGAATCTTGAAGGAAATGGAAATTACATTTGCAAGGGAGAAAAACCTGCAGGGAATAAAATTGAAAGAATCAAAGCTACAATAACAGAAAGAATTTTATTTGTTCAAACAGGGAAGGAAACATAATTTAGAGAAAGAAGTGTAAATGAAATAAGGACCCCAAAACATGGGCTTGATCATTGTGGCATTGAATTCATCACATCTGATTTCATATTTGGAAAATATTCTTGATTTAATTAAGAAATCTTAATAACATAAATTTTATTTTATTGTCTGACTTGTATTGTGTAATGCTGTTTTTTAAACCCTGAACTTTTTATTTTCAAATTAGTACTCATCTTATAAATTTTGAACCTTGAAGGTGCAATAATTACAAGAAAATACATATAGGAAGTTATTTTTCTCATTAAAAGGGGTCTGTTTGGAAGCCATTGTACACAGAAATGTTTTTTTGGGTAATTTATCTTAGAATTATTTATGACCATGGAGGAAGCTGTTTTTTCATCAAAAATAATTTGAATAATTGGTGTTTTTACAAATGATACAACTCACTAACTAATTCTTAGTTTATTGAAAGAAATTCAATTTCATCTATTTAAATAAAAAAAATCGGCGAAGTTTTCAACACTAGAAACGAAATTCCAATGTCTGTAGGAATTAAAATTTTAAATTTCAAAACTAAAAATCATAAAAATTAAATTCCCCCGCCAAAAAAATAAGAAATTTTCAATTCCAATTAAATTTCTTAACTAACTTCGAAATTGAATTATTTACATTCCACTTTCAAAAAGAAATCAATTAAGTTGTCCAAATTAAAATTAATATAAAGTCAAAACAATAATAAATAAATTTCAAAGTCAAAATCCCTTTTTCTTTATAGCTCAAAGTTCAATTTTTTTTCTATTTTTTTCCAACTACTCTTCAACCAATATGAATTACCCTCATATTTATCAATGTTTTTGTTTCAAATTCATTTATATCATTAACCCCTAGACTGTTTTTTTTTTCTATTTTTTTTTGTGTCTAGTCATATAGCCCTCTAAAACTACAATATATTTGGTACTACACTGTAGGCTATCTTTTCGTTTTGAAAAGTATTACCAAAAAACCTTCCATAAATTCATCACAAAATAACTTAAAAAGTCCCTCCACCACTTCACCACTAAATAATTCAAAGGTCTCATCCAAGCCCTCCTTTTTCATAACCAACCACTTGGAAAACAATTTTCTTATTTATTTTCGAATAATCACATATTGTTTATTTACTATCAAAATTGAACTTCTATGCAGCATCATTCAGAAGAGAAATTCTGAATATTTCTAATAATTTTTTTCATTTAATATTGAAATAGAACTACTCTACTGCTTGATTAAGTAGAAAACTTCCACTAATATTATTATTTTTAATTATCATTTTCTTTTTTAATAATAAATAAAAAATTTAAGTAACATTTATTTCTCTTAATCATCATTTCTTTAAGCATCTAGGTTATCTTGAAAAAGCCATATAATTTACAATTAATCTCTTGGTAAAGTAATATTATTTTATTTTTTTAAAAAACTCAATCACTTCTCTCATTTTAATTATGTTTAATTACTTAAGCTTCTCATACCAATGGTTTTTCTTTTTTTTGTGTAAGGGTGGAAATATATTGGCATCTACTTAATATTCAATAATATTTTCATGTATCATTGTAATCAATCTAACCTTCCAGCCTCATCCCATCCTTACCATCCTTCACCACTCCCCTCTTCCACTACCATCACTTTGAAGTCATGTGATATGATGACTGCTGGGACCCAACCTGCTTATCACATTTATTTCAAAGATGGATCAGAATTTTTAAGATTATATTCTGAAAAAGATCAATAAATATCTTTGCAATCTTGTGATAAGATGACTATGGGTACTCAACCAGATAATCAAACAGATTGCAAAGATGAATCAACATCTTCCAATGATATTTTCAGTTGAGTAACAGATAAGGAACCACTTTCTAGAAAAAAGAGAAGGGTGATTGTTTACTGTAATTACACTGGAAAATTCTTGATCTTATGAATGGAAAATATTTATAAATTACACTGTATGAAAAGAAGAATCTCATTTCATCCTGTCTCCAACACCCTTCCCAAAGTATGTAGGACAACCATATGCATTCATCAAAAAGCATGACACACCATATCTACAAATATTTATGTATTAAATTCATCAATTAAACAAAACTACTCCCATATACAACAAGATTGTGAAAGCTAATAATCACTATGAATATAATTTCAAGTGATAGACAAAAAATCACATCTAACAAGGACAATTCAGGAGGAATAATGAGGGGTATTGCCTTTTTTAAAGGTTCTAATTTTGCAAATTAAGCTGGTGCTTATGCAAGGGAACCAGGTTTAACTCAATAAGAGCTTTATAATGAAAGATAAGAATGTTCATGTGAGCCTTGAGGTATATTTTACATACCCAAATAGGCCACAATTATCTTCAAAATAAATTCTGAATTATGCATAACTCATAAGTCATTCGTATATCCAAAATTAATCATTTTTGATTTCAGAAAAGATGAATAACTTTTTATTGAGTAGGTAAATCCATGGATTTAAGGCCAGATTTGGATTCTCCACAGAAATTCACCTAGGGTAGCTTAATAGAGTGAATAAGCTCAAATTAACTCTTTGAGGTGGTAATATGGAAAATACTACAATACCACATCATTAATACCACATAAAAGATCAGTGAAAAGTTTTGTTTTTCTTAATTTCATGCCAAAATAATGGGAATGTGAGAAATCCCATGTTACATATACACTAAGAATAGTGTTATGCATGTTTTGGGCACTTGAAATAATGGTATTATTATATTGACCTTTGGTACACCCATGGTGGATATCTCACTTGAAGCTTAATTTTCTATTTTGACATGAAAAATAGGCAAGGGGGACAAAAGACATCAAAGAGAGCCAGGGCACCCAACATCTGAGGCCTCAGAGGCATGAACACCTCCAAAGCTTGAATCCATGGCTGATCTTGGCCCAAATAGTAAACTAAAACACTTTTGGAACTCGGTTTCCATGTTACAACTACAGTAAATCATAAGAAAATAGCAAATAACCTGCTATATTGATGTACCAAGGAGGTAACAAGCTACTTAGACTCCTGTAACCATGTCAATGATTAATGACTTTCCATGGATAGACCCTAAAAGAGTAGTTAAAACCCTTTTTGGACTTTTATCCATTGATTTACCTCATAGCAACCAGTTAAACACTGATATTTGCAATTCTACGTAGAAATGAGGTAAAAACTGAAAAAATTCATTAAAAATACAATTCTTAATTAATCTCTCTGAAAATTTCAGGAAAAAAGGAGAACTGTATTATCTATGGTAAAGCCAAAAATAATTATTATTTCACTAGTAAAATTAAAAGTTTTACATACAGTCCATTTTTGACTATTCTACATGAAACACTGAATCTTCAAAAATTCACAGTAATTACAAGCTGTGATGAAATTACCAATAACATTTCTAAATTTGATAAATCAATTATTATTTTGGAATGAAAGAATATTTACAGATGTTACTCCTTTTATTCTTAACCATATTGGGGTTGGTAGTCACGTAAAAGCATCAATTAAGTAATTATGATAATCTTACGTGACAACAGATGATGCAATCAATAATCCAAAAGGGCTTATTGTTTTCTCACTCACTGGTTTTTTATTTTTCTCCATGGAACATCTCTGTGAGCTGTTGTTGACTTAAAGAGGCCTCCTCTTGCTGTTTATTCCAAGAATCATCTTATTATCCATTTATATCATTGTTACCAACAAGTAAGTATTAGTTAAAGCTATTCTTAAGTGTTTTAAATTCTTTCATAATCAATCAGAAAGACCTGAAATCATAGAATCCAACTATATATTGTTGTATTCCTGCTGTAAATCATTTTGATCCCTTAAATCCACAATTCTATGTCAAATTTCTCTACTTATATCTTTCAATAAGTTCTTTGGAGTATAAGTGAGTCATTCATCTTGAATTCTTGAAGTTTTTTCTCCAAAATTAGTTTTCTTCAAGAATTATCTTTGTAATTATTCTTTTAAGAGATAATTATATATTAAAATAGTTTTATTATTTCAATAAAAGAAGTCTTTATTATTAAATTCTTCTTGTAATTGATTCTTGTAGACAATTACTGCTCACTGTTAAAATCACTAGTAGTGTTTAACACGTGAAAGAAATAATTCTTTAATTATTTAATTGTGGCTATAATAATATCTTATTATTATATTTCATAAGAAGGACATAGTACTGTTTATTAATAGTAATATTATCATCAGTTTCACAGTCAAATCTTATAGTTCAAAACTTCAAAATTTTGATCAGCTTATATACCAAAGAATTCAACAATTCTCCACAAATGCACTCAATGATAATCAAAAAATAATTCAAGCAGACCAATTACCAAGATTAAGTCAATTTGGATGGGAATAAAACATTCAAAAGGGTTTCAATTTCTTTCATAATCTCACTCCCCCTTATGATAGTTTTCAGAACAAGGCTCATACTGATAAAAAGTATTGTAACCCATGTACATATGTGAGTCTTTCATTTATCAATACAGACTCATTTCAACCAATTCCAAGTCCTTTTCAGCCCTCAGGCCATTTATTAAGCTTCCCTCATCTCAAATTTAAACTTGATTTTTCCAAAAAGGAAGGTATTATAGATATTCTTTGAAAAACTTAATCAATAATCCATGAAGCCAAAAATCCACCTCAAGAAATAATAAATAATAAAAAAATGACCCATTTTGGGTTCTCTTTTCAAATAAACCAAAACTTATTAAACATTGGAAAAATATTCAAAAAGTGATCTCCTAAAGGAATTAAATCTAAGGTATTTGGGAAGGAGGAAATAAACAAAGGGTAATGGTAAAAACACATAAGGGGTGCCCTGGGCCTTTTTCCCCCCAAAGCCCCTCTAACTCCCAATTGATCCAGATTTTTTTCGACAGCCCCCCCAAAAAAAGACCAAACACCCAAATAATCCACATTATCCCCACCCCAATCAGTGTTTTTTGAAAAGAAGCATTACCAAAGCAATTTTGCAAAGCTTTTCACACTTTTCATTCCTTTTTTCCCCCAAAGACTGCATTTTACACCACAACAACCTGCTTCCAAGCCTCTAAAATTCCAATTTCTTGCCATCCCTCATCCATTAATCCCACATTTAAGCCACTTCTTTTCATTTTTCACACCTTTTATCACTTCTTTTTCACATTTCAAAAGCTTCTTTCCTCATTCCAAATCCCTGAATTCCCCCTTTTTATAATTTATACATCTTTTTCACTCAAGAATGCGGCAACCCCCCACTGAAGGTAAATTTCCAACCCTTGAGCTTCCTTGGCAGCATGTGCATAAGGTTGCCAGGGCTCAGGGTATGCTGTGTCCACCTTGAGGTCCAATATGAACCACAACCAAATTGAAATAGGTTGTGACAGGTCTGGGACCCTAAATCTCAACAAAAGCTTCTCCAAAACAGTCACTTCAAGAAAGCTTGACTGTCAATTTATACTTTATTCCAGGAAATATGCCAAGAAGACCACTTGGACTCTTAAAGTCAAAAATCCTAAACATAGCCATGATTCCACTGAAAATATCATGGCTCATCTTGCTTTCAGGAAACTTAATTAGCAAGAAACATCCCAAATTTCTCAAATGTCTGAATCACTTCTTTTGACAAGGAAAATTCAAGCCCAATTATGCAGCCAGAGGGAGTCATACAGGCCTGTAATCCTTCAAGAAATTTACAACCAAGTCAAGAAATTCAAGAAAGACAAACTGCAAGGCAGAAGGCCCATTTTTTTCTTATTGACACTCTAAAAGAAGAAAATTTTGTTTAGTCCTCTGAAAGGGATGCTGAGGGAAACATTAACCCCTTATTTTTCACTCACCCCCTTGCCATAAAACTCCTTCATGGCTTTTCTCATGTCATTCTTATGTATTGTACTTATAAAACCCATAAGTACAAAATGCCTGCTTTTCATATTGTTGGATTCAGCTCAACCAATAGGACCTTTTCTGTGGCTTTTAGTTTGATGAAGAATGAAAATGAACCCTCATATACTTGAGCTTTAATTCAATACATAGGAAACATCCTCAACAACACCAATCTTGTTCCCCCTCAAGTCATTGTTATTGACAGGGATCTGGCCTTGAAAAAACTCTCTTGAGAAGCTCTTCCCAGACTCCAAATTAATGTTATGCATTTAGAACATAAGTAAAGTGTATCTGCTCATTGAATAAATAAAATTGGGCATAACACCTATTTTGAAAAATTACATGGTCCTTTGGAATCAAGTAATATACTTTTATCTTTCACTTTATTTCACTTGGTTTCACTTTTGTTCTTATTATTGTTTATAGTAATGACTTTGGGATTCATTTCTCAAGTCATTTATTCCTCCACTGAAAAGCTATTCAAAGACAACTGGAAGAAGCTTCAAAAGCAAGTCAAAAATATTGAAGTCTTGCAATATTTGGAAAATAACTGGCTTCCTCTAAAGGAGTATTATGTGCCAGCCTGGACCAACCAATATTGCCACCTGGGTGTGGCTCCACCTCTTGAGTTGAAGGTTCCCATTCCATGGTTAAAATTTGGCTCCAAAGGTCCACTGGTACTCTCCTGGAGGTAGTTAGGGCTCTCCACATGGCCTTAAAAAAATTCATTGAAATAATCAACAGAATCTCCAAAGAATTGATTGTTCATGTCAAGAATTTTTCTCCACACATCTGTGCTCTCAATGGCAAGGTGTCTCATTATGCTCTTCAGATGGCCTTTGACAATTTCAAAACCAAATTTCCCCCCAATGAAAAATGTACCAACAAATACAAAAACTATCAAGGCATTCCTTGCAAGCATAAGGCCCAAAAGGCATTGGCCAAGCGCCAAAGGCTTGAGATATCAGACTTCTATCCTCAGTGGAATTTGAACCTTCCTGTGAGGGTTTTTTAAATTTAAATTATTACTTTTTTTTCTTATTAACTGATTTTATTTGTCATATTCTTCTCAGACTGGTTATCAAGGTGATGATCAAAGTGTTGAAAAAGAAAGAAAGAATGAAGCCAAAAAAGTATTTGAAGATATTGGGAAAGACCTTTTTCAAAGACAAATGGCAGAAATAACCCCAATTATTCAACATTTTCAAGATTTTTTTCACCACAAAAGCCCCATTTGATCAAATTCCCAAGAGTCAAGAGGATGATCAATATTATTAAGACCCACTAGAATGCAAGAATATTTGTGGAAGACCTCAAGAAGCCAAGAATAAAAATAAAAATAAAAATAAAAGAGAACCCTCAAGATTTTAAGTCATTGAAAGTCAATCAAAGAGAAGAGGATGACCCCCATCCACAGTTACCAGCACAACAACATCAATGTAAGGTGTGGATATGAAGCTTTGATTAAAAATCAAGTACTTTTCCTGTCCTCAAAATTTTTATGAGGTAAAAATCAATTAAAAATAGTAAGAAATATTATTTTTAAGAGAAAACACGCCAATCTTATTGCTTATAACTTTATTAGTATAAAACAATAATATTTTACAGATTTATTGTTTTACCAACAATAAAAATTTATCCAAAAATACTCTACAAGAGATATTTAAGGCTACAAAAGAAATTTCTTCAAGAGCAATTTCAATTGGAATTAATTGAGCAAAGAACTGCAAGCAATTAAGTAAAGAAAAAAGTCTTTAAAAAGAATATTAAAGAGAAAAAACGCCCAAAAGTGACCAGAGTGAATTTTGAAACAAAGTGAAAACGTTTACAGTGATGAAAGATGCTTTAATTCACTTTTGGGGTGGTTCAGGGGTAAAAATGATTATAAGAGTTACAAACAATGATTATAATGATTTCTCACATGGTTAAAAGGTTTAAACAGATTTAAAAAAGGTTGTTTGAATCTTTTATTGATTGGTTTAACAGTGTTTAAACTAATTAATAAAAGGAAAAGATTCTAACATGAAGAGAAAAGTGGGGCAAAGAAGACATTCTTTTATAGCCATCAATTTTCTTACTCCAAAAGTAAAATTTACTCTTTTCAGTCGTGAAAAACAGTCTGACAACAGAAAATCCAATTATGGCATCATTGAACCCTGGTTCAGACTAAAAAAGGGCTGGCTTAAGCCATTTTTAGCCATTTTAGACCCTTAAATCAGCCATTACTATAGCAATACCTGGTCTAGAGCCTTCAAAACACGTCAGAATGTGTGTAAGAGACTTAGAAGCCAGTTGAAACTGTTTTTACTATGATTGTTTTATCTTAAGGGTAGTTTTACCCTCTTGGCAACAGCTAAAACTACCCCAGTTGGTATCAAAACCTCATCATCAATTGAGTCCACAGACCCTGTAGCTCAATTCCAGGCCAAAAGTGATGAACGTTTGCATGAATTTTGACATCCCACTCCTGTCAGCAAGGATTTTGGGGTCTAGTTCCCCCCTAGAGCTGGGGTTCCTTTCCCCCCCAAAACTAATCTTTCCAATTTATTTTTCCTTTAATTCCTCATTATGTATTATACTTATAATTTACATATGTAATTCAATTGAGTTGTACAGTTCAATAAAGTAATAATTGATACCTCATATGTAAATCAAAGCTCACTTATGTAATACACGTGCACATTTTGACATTTCAATTGAATTCAATTGAAAATACTTTAATTCCTCATAACTTTCAAAATATACACAACACCTCAATTTTAACACAAATTTTGGTGATTAACACTTCATGTGATGTGAATTAAATTAAAGTTTTGAGGATTTTCAATTTTCATACAGAAAATACTAAAAACTTAATTTAAGCTTATTTTTAGTTGAGTTACAAAATTTTCACTCAGAGGTG
This sequence comes from Austropuccinia psidii, assembly GCA_023105745.1. Lineage (NCBI taxonomy): Eukaryota > Fungi > Basidiomycota > Pucciniomycetes > Pucciniales > Sphaerophragmiaceae > Austropuccinia > Austropuccinia psidii. The sequence continues at coordinate 13,697,252 of JALGQZ010000012.1, read as the reverse complement.
ACCCCACCTGATTTTTTATGAGGAATCCAATGGTGAAATAATTTTTATATGTTTATTTATTGGATAAAAAGCTATATTAATCTTTATATAACTTTTTTCCAAATTTATTTATATTTTTACAATTTTGTTAAAAATTTATTTTTACTTACTTTTTTCAAGTATAAATGTAATTTTACAATTTCAAAATTTAATGTAATTTTATTTTTAAATTGTAGTTAAATTTTTAATTGTGAATATAATTTTATATTTATATTTTGATTTTTATTTTAATAATATAAATAAATTTATTTTATTTATATTTATATGTTAATTTTGTATTTGTGGTCTTTTGGGTATATGAAATTACCTCTAAGGCTCACAATCAAGGTTGCAGTCAAATGTCCCCTCTCCAATTATGGAAGTGGACTCCTCTGAGAATTCTGAAGATTCTGAGGCCTCATTATCAAAATCAATCAGTTTATCAGTTTCACTACTCTCAGCAGCTGAATTAAATGAATATGGAAAATCAGAAGTCACCCTTAGAGGGTCCAGAAGATTGAAAATTGGAAGCAAAATCTCACAAAGAAAGTCCCACAATCCTTCCACCAGCTTGAAGATATATGATGCAATTTACTTGACCTGTGAGCATTGTCAAAGCAATTATCACACAAGTGATGAATGCTATAAGCTCTTTGTGAGTTTCTGATTTATTTGAATGTATATGTCTCATTTTTATTTTGACATTTATTCAATTTTTGACCTTATTTTATCAGGTACCTGGCTCAGAAGACTTGCCCAAGCTTATATTGAAATACACCTTCAAGGCCATAAATGTCCAGGGTGTTGGAAACTGTGGCTACAGCAAAGTATCCCACTACATTTAAAAGACTCAAGATCAATGGACTGATGTCAGAGGTGACTTGGATGAAGAAATTAAAAAAAATAAAGACCTTTATGAAGCCATGAATACTTCAATTCCCTCAGTATCCTCTTATTTGGATAGAATTGAGTAGTATGAAGATGTTGGCCAGGATCCAAAAAGCAAGTGGATGTCCATGCCTGACATGGGGGATCCAATTGCAAATAAGTATCAAAGACCAGTTTTCTTTTATTCCACAGTACAATATTCTCTTTTTTCCCTTATTTCTGTCCTCCAAATGATAATCCCCCCATTTTCATCTGCTTTTTGCATAACTGTTCTCATTTTGTTCCATTGGATATAATCATTTCTAAAGTTTATCCAGTCACCCCATTACTGTGAATTGGGAATTTAATCCCCAACCACAAGACCTGTGGTGGGTTGATAAATTAAAGAAACACAGGATGTTATATTTTTCCAATCTTCCTCCCCCCCCCTCAGAAAAAACCGACTATTTTGGAGGTTGATTCAGATTGATTGGTTTTTGTATGTACAATTTATGCCAATTATCCCCCTCCTCAGTCCTATTTATTTCTTGAATCCCACCTCACTCTCTTTTTTTATGAAACATGTGTCACTTTTGTACTTAAAAATAGTCATATTACAAACAGTAAAAGAAAACATTTGAAAAAAAAAAAACTCTTTGCGCCTTCACTTGTTGTCCCATCAAATAAATTTCCCAAAATTATGGGCTTCTGATTGTTTATTTTCCAGATTTAACACTTCATTTTAAATGATAAATGAAGGAAATTCATAAGTGGTAAGATTTTCAATTAATATTTTAAAAATAGTCATATTAAAAACACAGGAAAAAAACATTTGAAAAAGAAGCACTTTTTGCACCTTCACTTGTCCCACCAAAAGAAATTGCCAAAATTATGGGTTTCTAGCTCTCCATTGTCAATATTTAACCCTTAAATTTTGAAAAAAACTAATTAAATTCATAATTGGGAAGCTTTCATATGAATTTTTTTAAAAAATGTGCCATTTTGTCAAATTTGGCAAAAAAAAATTGAAAAAATTTGAGGATTTTCACATCCCATGTTGGAAAAAAATATGGAAAATAAAATACAAAAGACCTCAAAACTGAGCCTGAGGAATTTTTTCTAAAAAATAAGGTCACTTACAAGTGTTTACCAACACCTTAAACAAACAAGATGAGAAAATATTACCCAAAAAACAAGGTTGTAAATATTTCTTTTTTTACTTCTTGTAATTATCTTTCAAAGCTATTTTTTCTGAGAATGTGCTCAAATACAAAATGAGATTTTTATCTTATATAAAGCTAATTAAATGTATATATGGCTTGATTATTTCATGAATATTAGTCTGGCCATTTATATATCCTTGATCTACTAAGTATTTCTGTTAAGGTGGATAATTTCCTTCATACAAATAAATCAATTGATCACCAACTTTCACCAAGAGATTTTGTTGAATCACACAAGTCACCAAATATTTTATAAAGTATTCCACATCATTATTATCACAGATTTGGCTTCTCATTTCCTTCAATGATTCCCACTTCCCTTCAAACACAACAACTTCATGCACAAATTAAAAGTTTGATTATCTTAAATCTCAGAGGTTTCTCCTTTTATTCTGGTACAACCCATTGTGAACTTTCCTATTCAACTTAATTGAAAATATACTTATCCCTTAAAGAAAGATTCTCCAGTGTGTTGTATATTCTAATATGCTCATATATGCTATATACATGAAGTGAACCTTCACGTCAAAATTGAAGCTCCACAAACTTTTATTTAGGTCACACACCAATTGAATCAAAATTGAATACCCATATTTTACCTATATAAGTCTAATAAAATCCTGATATTAATAAATAAGAATACCTTGTCTTTTGGTAAAAATATGCCTCCCCATCTCTTGGAGGAATTTGAGACAAGGGGAGTAGACTTCAAAATATTAAACCAGCACAACCAGGAAATCCCTCCACTTGTATAACCTCTAATTTTTCCTTTCTTTTTTTGAATATTAGTCCATCTGATATGATATTTCTCATAATTTATAAATACTTTGATTCTATGCTGATTATACAATATAACAGCCCCATGACTTACTCCAAATAGCATGCCTAATTTACAAAATGCATCCCCATTCCCCTTTGATCCTAATAAGGATAGTGCCACTTCAAATTTTATGTCTGGATCTCTTTGTTTATATTTGGAGCCATTTTGGAAGACCTCATTGTCTTAGACAATTAGCAAAACTCTTTCAAAGGATTCCTTAGTAGTGTGGCAAAGCTGTTTGTATTTGTGACTCAATTATTGAACCAACTCCCCTGATTTATATTTATAAGCAAAAACATTTTTTCTTGGGGTCTGAGTTATTGTTTCATCATTAGGTGATGCACAATTGAGGTGTGTGTTTATAGATAAGTATAAGTAACAGATTCCAATGTGTGTAAGGTTTTTAGCTCCTTGAATTAAAGTTATTCTTTTTTGTTTTCTTACCATTGATTATTTTGATAAATTGAGAAAAAATAATGAGCTTTAATAGTTTGTAGATATGTCTGTAAAAGGATCTTAGAAGGAATTGGCACTTGAATTTCATATAACAGCTATTTTTGAAAATTATTCATCTTTTATACTGAATTAGATGCATTTAGTGAGGGCTTTCATTAAAAAAATACAGGATTTGTTATTTTGTGGGTGACATTTGGGGTGTTTAAAACCAAGATTTTCCCCAAAAATTTGAGTTTTTGGACCTTTGAAAACACACAAATCTAGAGGGATGTGTTTTCCAAAATTTCAAAAATAAATGCAGGATTTTGTGTAAAATATTAATATTTGTAGCTGAGGATTTCTCATATTTGTCACCCTAAATTATTAGAGGTTTTTCCCTCAAATAGAATTTTTGTAATAAAACTGAACTGAGATGGTTTTAAAGTTCAATGTTGAAGAAATAAAAAGAGGATTATTGAGTTAGATCTTTAAAAAGCTTAATTGTAAAAAAATTAACAAATATTAGTAAATAATTTTAAGCAGATTAATTTTTTATAAAAAATATTTTGGATTTTTTGATTGCAAAATTATTTTCTCTTGATACAAAACTATCACCAAGTAATTATAAATAAGAAATTTCACAATTATGATCTATAGTACTTTAATTAAGCTACAAAAAGATATATATTTGAAGGTGAATCATATCTAATAGTGGTTTTCTGAATATAGTAAAGAAAATAATTTTATTTGAGTATTTTGAATTGTGGACTTCTTATTTCTTTTTCTTTATTGATTCATTTAAAAGAAATGCATATTTTTTCTTATTTTGCTTTGTTATTAAGGAGAAATCAACTTTTATTGAGAAATTTTTATTATTATTCAGTCAGATGGAGTCCAGATTCAATTTAGAAATATAAATTAAGTCAAATCTGAAATAAATGAGTATTCAATTCATTTATAGTCAATAGCCTCAAAGAAGCTGTGTGCAAGGCAAAATTTATTATTGGGGATGAGCTAAAGATTATTTATGAGGAGCTGTAGTATTTTTTAAGGTGTGGATATGAAGCTTTGATTGAAAATAAAGTACTTATCCTGTCCTCAAAATTTGTATAAGGTAAGATGTAATTTAGAATAGTAAATTTTCAGAGTTTTTTTAAAAGATAATGCACCAATTTTTTTTTTTAGCTTTGTTAGTATAAAAGAATAATAATATAAAGATTTATTGTTTTACCAACAATGAAAATTTATCCAAAAATAATCTACAAGAGATATTCAAGGCTACAAAAGAAATTTCTGCAAGAGCAATTTCAATTGGTGTTTAATTGAAAAAAGCACTGCAGTAAAATAAAATAAGAACAAATTTTCCAAAAAGATTAGTAAAAAGAAAACATGTGCAAAAGTGACCAGAGTGAATTTGGAAACAAAGTGACAAAGTTAAGAGTGATGAAAGATTCTTTAATTCACTTATGGGGTGATTCAAAGGTAAAAATGATTATAAGAGTTACAAACAATTATTACAATGAGTTTTCCACATGGTTAAAAGTTCTGAAGCTATATAAAAGTGGTGGTTGGAATCTTTTATTGACTGGTTTAACAGTTTTTAAACTGATTATGAAAGGAAAAGATTTTAACATGAAGAGAAAAGTGGGGAAAATATGACATTCTTTTATAGCCACCAATTGTCTTACTCCAAAGGTAATATTTACTTGTTTCAGTTTTGAGGAAAACTCTGACAACATAAAAGCTAATTGTGGCATCATTGAACCCAGTTTTGGACCAAAAAAGGGCTGGTTTTAGCCATTTAGACCCTTAAATCAGCCATTTCTATAGTAATACCTGATTTCAAGACTTCAAAACACATTCTAATGTGTGTAAGAGACACAAAACCAGTTATAAATGTTTCAAATTGAGGTAAGTTTAACCCTCTTGGAAAAAGTCAAAACTTCCCTGGCGGGTATCAAAGCATCATCATCAATTGATTCACAGACCCTGTGACTCAATTCCAGGCCAAAAGTGATGAACCTTTGCATGAATTTTGACATCCCATGCCTGTCAGAAAGGACTTGGTGGGAGTCTGTCACTCTTGGAGCCAAGCTTCCTTTCCCCCCCAGAATTAATCTTTCTCATTTATTTTTTCTTTAATTCCTAATCATGTATTATACTTTTAATTTACATATGTAATTCAATTGAGTTTTCATAGTACACAACTGTAATAATTAATACCTCATAGGTAAATAAAATATAACTTATGTAATACATGCACACATTTTGACATTTCAATTGAAAATATTTCAATTTCTCTTAACTTATAAACTACACACCACACCTCAATTTTAGCACAAAAATTGATGGTTAACACCACATGTGGTGCATATTGAATGAAGTTTTGAGGATTTTCAGATTTTCATACAGAAAATACTAGAAAACTTAATTCTAGCTTATTTAGAGTTGAGTTACAGAATTTTCACCCAGAGGTGACCTCACCTAATTTTTTATGAGGAATCCAATGTTGAAACAATTTTCATAAGTTTATTCATTGGAAAAAAAATATAATAATTTTTATTTAACTTTTCCCAAGAAATATTTTATTTTTAATATTTTTGTTACAAATCTATTCTTAATTATTTCAAGTAAAATTTTATTTTCACAATTTCAAATTTCAATGTAATTTTTATATTATATCAGAATTTTTCATTTTTGTATATAAATTTTATATTTTAATTTTAATCTTGTTTGTATGATATAAACTTATTTATTTATTTATAACTATAAAATAATTCTTTATTTGTGGTCTTTTGGGTATATAAAGATATTTCCAAGGCCCTCATATGTGGTACTGAAAAATAAAGGTTTTTTGTATCTTAAATGCCATAGAGAAGGAGATATGGGGTTTACAAAGAGCTCAAAATTGAACATAGTATTTGACTGAAAAGAAAAGAGGATTTCTAATGTGGGATTTGGTGGATTTGAGATTCCCTATTTTAAAATTTAGGAAAGATATTTTGTATATTTGAATTTTGTTTTTCTTTCATGAAAATGGGATAAAAAATTAAAATCTCAGTATTTGGGGTTTACTTGGGGACTTCAATAAAATCATTTTTCCATAGAACAAATTTCTTTTGGTTGATGAATTATTATTGGTCAGGAAATTACCCAAAAATACCCATACATCCAGATGGCCTTTTTTCTGATTTCTCAGCTTAGGTAGCTGCCTAGACCCATAGTATCTTTCTGTTCACAAGAAAAAGAACTTGAGAAATGGTCATCCATCAAAAGCAAAGCAAATTCAGATACTAGTAGTAAGAGACCAAAATTGAAGAAAACATGTTGTATACTTTTTATGAGAAGAAAATGAAATTGCCAACACAAAAGAAAGTGTATAAAAAATCAAGGTTAATTGCACTTAGTATACTTCCATTAATATAAGATGTGTCTGGGAAACTATTGATAATGATACTATTAATTAACAATACTATGACTGTTCTTATGAAATAGAATAAATAAATTTATTATAAACACAATTAAATAATTAATTACTCAATTATTGCTCTTACTTTTTATAAACTACTAGTGATTACAACAGTAAGCAGTAGTTGTCTAAAAGAATCAATTACAAGAAGTATTGAATAATAAAAATTCTTTATTGAGACAATATAATTATCTTTTTCAAAAATAATTATTAAGACAATGCTTGAAGAAAACTGTTACTAGCAAAAAACTATAATAATTAATAAAACCACTCACTTATACTCCAATCAAACCTTGAAAATAAGTGGTAGAGAGATTTGATGGATAAATTGTGGATTTAAAAGACCAAAATTGCTTTATAACAATAATAAAAGGATATGATAGCTAAATACTATTTTAAATAGTATATCTTGTTGATTTCATGTTTTTCTGATTGCTTTGGAAAGATACAAAACACTTAAGAAAATAATTAACTGATACTTACTTGTTGGCACTAAAGCTATAATTGGATAATAAAATGATTTTGGAAAGAACAGCATGAGGAGGCCTCTTTAAAGTCAATAAAAGCTCACAGAGGAATTCCATTGAGAAAACTGAAACAAAAGTGAGTTAGAAAGCAGTTCTTCTTTTTTGATTATTGATTGCATCATCTGTTATCACATAAGACTATCATAATTACTTCATTAAGGCTTTTATGTGACTACCAACCTGTTTCTGGTTAAGAATAAAAATAGTAACAAATTTTAATCTTATTTTATTTCAAAATAAGCATTAACTTATCAAATTTATAAGTGTTTTTTGAAATTTCATCACAGGTTGTACTTTCTGTGAGTTTTTGAAGATTCAGGTTTTCACATGGAATCATCAAAATTGACTTTAAGTTAAACTTTCAATTTTAATTATGAATTAATGACTATATTTGATGAATTCATGGACCATATCATTATACATTTGTCCTGAAACTTTCAAAAAGATTCATCAAGAATTGTATTTTTAATGAATTTTTAAGTTTTTACCTTATTTCTGCATAGAACTGCAAATAGCACAGTATAGCAGGTTGGTATGAGGTAAATCAATGGATACTAGTCTAAAAAGGGCTTTAATTGATCTTTTAAGGTTTATAAATGTAAAATAATTAAGAATTGACATGGTTACAGGAGTCTAAGCTTCTCTTTAGCTCCTTGTCACTGTGAGCCTTGAGGTATATTTTACATACCCAAATGGGCCACAATTATCTTAAAAAGAAATTTTGAATTATGCAAAACTCATAAGTCATGCATATATCCAAAATTCATCATTTTCAATTTCAGAAAAGATGAATAACTTTTTATTGAGTAAGTAAATCCATGGATTTAAGACCAGATTTGGATTCTACACAAAAATTCACCTAGGGTAGCTCCATAGAGTGAATAAGCTCAATTTAAGTATTTGAGGTGGTAAAATGGAAAATACTTCAATACCACATCATTAATACCACATAAAAGATCCGTGAAAATTTTTGTTTTTCTTGATTTTTAGCCAAAATAATGGGAAAGTGAGAAATCCCATGTTACATATACACTAAGAATAGTGTTATGCATGTTTTGAGCACTTAATATCATGGTATTCTTACATGGACTTTTGGTACACCCATAGTGGATATCTCACTTGAAGCTTAAATTACTATTTTGACGTAAAAAATAGGCAAGGGGGACAAAAGACATCAAAGAGAGCCAGGGTACCCAACTTCTGAGGCCTCAGAGGCGTGGATAGCTCCAGAGCATGGATCCATGGCTCATCTTGGCCTAATTGGTATACTAAAACTCTTTGGGAACTTGGTTACCAAGTTACAACTACTGTAAAACACCAGAAAATAGCAAATAACCTGCTATTTTGACGTGCCAATGAGGTAATGAGCTACTTACACTCCTGTAACCATGTCAATTACTAATGACTTTCCATGGATAAACCCCAAAAGAGTAATTAAAACCCTTTTGGGACCCATATTCATTGATTTACCTCATAGCAACCAGCAAAACACTGCTATTTGCAATTCTACGTAGAAATAAGGTAAAAACTTCAAAAATTCATTAAAAATACAATTCTTAATGAATCCTTCTGAAACTTTCAGGACTAAAGGAGAACTGTATTATCTATGGTACAACCAAAAAGAATTACAGTTTTACTAGTAAAATTAAAAGTTTTACTTACAGTCCATTTTTGGTTATTCTACGTGAAACACTGAATCTTCAAAAATTCACAGTAATTACAACCTGTGATGAAATTGGCAATAACATTGATAACTTTGAGAAATCAATGATTATTTTAGAATAAAAGAAGATTTACAAGTGTTACTCCTTTTATTCTTAACCATATTGGGGTTGGTAGTCACGTAAAAGCATCAATTAAGTAATTATGATAATCTTACGTGACAACTGATGATGCAATCAATAATCCAAAAAGGTTTATTGTTTTCTCATTCACTGGTTTTTCAGTTTGCTCCATGGCATGCCTCTGTGAGCTGTCGTTGACTTAAAAGAGGCTTCCTCTTGCTGTTTTTTCCACATCATCATCTTATCAATTTATTAAATCATTATTACCAACAAGTAAGTATTAGTTCAACTATTCTTAAGTGTTTTAATCTTTCAGAATCAATCAGAAAGACGTGAAATCATAGAATCCAACTATATATTGTTGTAATACTGTTATAAATCCTTTTGATCCCTTAAATCCACAATTCTACGTCAAATTTCTCTACTTTTATTATCAATAAGTTATTTGGAGTATTAGTGAGTCTTTTATCTTTAATTCTTAAAAGTTTTTCTCTAGTAATAGTTTTCTTCAAGAATTATCTTTATAATTATTCTTGGAAAAGATAATTATATATTAAAATAATTTATTATTTTACTAAAAGAAGTCTTTATTATTAAATTCTTCTTGTAATTGATTCTTGTAGACAATTACTGCTCACTGTTATAATCACTAGTAGTGTATAACACGTGAAAGAAATAATTTTATAATTATTTAATTGTGGTTATAATAATTTTTATTATTATATTTCATAAGAACAGACATAGTACTGTTGATTAATAGTAATATTATCATCAGTTTCATAGTCACATCTTACATTTGGGGGCCTGGCCGTGTTTTTTGAACCTTGTACCCTTAATTAATATATTTTTAAGCTCTAAAATATATTAATTTAATTAATTTTTTTTCTTTCAATTTGAAGTTAAAATATTTTTATTTTTGAAATTGTTTTAAAATCTTTTTCATTGAGGAATTTGGTTTAATTTTATATTGTTTTTACACATGGCTTTTTCACATCCAAAAACTTATAAAATTATTCTTTGAGTTACTCTGAATTAATTTTATTCAAAATCTTAAATTTTAATTTTTTTTCTTTAAAAAGAATAATTTTTTTAATATTAAAAAATATAAAACTTATAAAAAATCTTTAAAAATATTTTAAAAAGTATAAAAAATAATTTTTCTCTTTTATAATTTTTCTAGTGTCTTTGATCAAATACTGTGCAGCTGGCAACAGACTCAGTAAAAGATATATCACTAGCCCAGAATCTGAAGACAGTATTGAGGTGCAGATTGCCAAAAGAGGCACCTTATTTAACTCAGAAAAAGCTAAATTACCACCAAAAGGTGTGTATTTTATCTTATATTTTCACCTTTTATCTTTAAATTGACGTGAAAATGGTGCATACCAGAAATGGAAGCAACTATTCAGTCCAGCCAGATGGATGTGGACAAGGAAGAGGCAAGACCAAATCCAGAAGTGTCAAGTCTTCCACAAGAAAGACACATTTGGAGGATGCCAGAGTTGCCCCCCATTCCCCAAGGTCTGTACCAACAGATTTTGACGTGAATTCTGAGCCTGAACTAATTTATGACAATATTTCCAGGGCTGAACCATTTTCAAGTGGCAGCAATAGAAATATATCAGAGCCAGTACAAAAATTGGTTCAGAGCAGCCAAAGAAGAGGAGTGGGAAATCTGCCCAAGCCTTTGGCAGGGGGCCATGAACTCCTACTTACACATCCAGAGCTTTCTGGGTCAGGAGAAGACCATAGAACTCTTAGGAGGTTGGAGCCCCCTGTCTTGCAAAGACAAGGTCAAAAAGATAAAGAATTGGTTGAAGAACCAGAGTCTTTTATCCATAGACCAGAAGAAAGAGTTGGAAATGACTCCAACTTTGGAGACAGAGGCACCATTGGCATCTACCAGCTCCAAACCAGCTCCAGAAGCATCCAAGGACAAGCCCAAAGGACCTCAAAAGAAACAGAGAGGTCCCAAGAACCATCAAGGCAAGGGCAAAGGCAAAGCCAACTGGCACAGACCTTACCCACAAGGGTACAGGATCCCCAGATTGGAGCCTTCAGCAGTGGACAGTGTCTTCAATATGGCCAGAACTCTTATGGAATTCACAGCCAAGGAGCAGGAAAGGATGAACAGGACTTTTCCACGCAAATAAATGATGTACATAGAAGTATTAGTGTAGAAATTGGCAAACTTGAGTCAAAAGTAAAGCAAATTACATTAGACATCAATGATTTAAAGAAAAGTGACAAGCAACATTCTGATTGGCATCAATTGACAACTGTCACCTTTGAGTCAATTAGCAATGCTTGTGATAGAATTGAGAACCAATGTCAAAATGATGACACAGAGGATCCTTCCATTTTTAAAGTAAATGATAGACTTAAAACTCTTGAAGACCATGTCTTACAAATAGTTAAGAATACCAATCAATTTGCTATACATTTAGCAAAAAGTGATAGTGAGAGACAGAAATTAAAGAATGAAATAATTGCAAGTGTGGAGCAAATTCATAAGAATCATGAACCACATATGCCAAGGCATTCTACACCTTTGACTGAAGAAAAACTTTCTGTTAAAGAGAGTTTGACTCCATTCTTGGGAGAAAATGTTATTTCTGCAAAGGATATTCCAAAATTAGAAGAATGGCCAACATTCTCTGGTGAAGGAGAATACAACCATATTGAATTCATCAGGACTATTGATATGTTGCAAGAAGACTTTAATATACCTGATGAAATCATAGTAGGAAAATTACATTGTTTTTTTACCAAGACTGCAAAGAAATGGTATTACAAAATGAGAATAGATCATGGAAGACATGACTGGTCTTGGTGGAAATCTGAAGTGATTACCAAATGGGCCAATAATTCTTGGAGGTTTAAAATGGAGAATGCTTTTGAAAGTGCCATTTTTAACTCAGAAAAAGACAAACCACTTACTTGGTTCTTCAAACAAAAAGACAGATTATCTGCTTTACACCCAGATATGTCTGACACTATGATTAATATGAAAATATTAAGAAAGTGTGGAGGAGAACTGGAACATGCTATCAAGAGCAGATGTGTGGAACCCTGTTCAACAGAGGACTACATTAATGCTATGGAAGATATCATTACCAGAACAAGAATTGGTAAGACTTGGATTAGAAACCCAATAGAGTCCAAAATAGTCTCAAAGATTCCTAGAGAGGAAAGAAGACCAGAAAGACCTGTCTTGAAGTGTCATAAATGTGGAAGTACTTCACATTTAGCCAACACTTGCCCTAAGAAGACAAAGATCAATGAAGTTCAAATCATTGAGGAGATTCAGTGTACTGAAGAGAAAGAAGAGTCTGATCAAGATTCTGCAGTCTCTGAAGATACACCAGTGGAGGACTATCCCATTGAAAACATTTCAGCTTTCTTTGAGGTTACAGAAGTCCATACCCACTTGCCACAGTACAGTGAGGATTGCTGCAACCTGATCAATATCCAAGATGCCAGAATGTGTAAAACAAAACCTGCTAAAGGAAAGGGTTATACTGCTGGAGCATCATGTATCACATCCGTTCTGATGGGTAATATTGAAGCCAAAGTTAATTTGGATACAGGGGCATTTTGCACTTGTGTTGGCAAAGACTATCTCCAAATTATACTTCCTGAATGGAAAAACCATCTATTGCCAATAGAAGGTGTACAATTCAGTAGTGCCAGCAACAATATGTACCCCTTGGGCATATTTGACACTAATATTGTATTCCCACATCCAGCAGGAAGTGTAAGAATGAAAACTGAGATTGTAGTAATGGATAATTGCACATCTCAGCACATCATTCTTGGAAATGATTACTTGAATATTTATGGTATTGATATAAATAACCATAAAGACAGATATTTCACAATTGGAGATAACAAAAGGCAAAAATTTGCTTTCTCCAATATGCCAAAACAGATATCTGTAGTATCTTCTGTCAAAAATACTTACAAAGATGAATTTGTGTCTAAACAACTTGTTGAAGCACAGATTAATCCATCATTGTCACCAAAGATGAGGAATGAACTTATTAATGTATTATATACATACAATAATGCATTTGCATCTGATAATGAACCATTAGGTGCTATAAGAGGACATGAAATTGATATTACTCTTAACATTGATAGACCATATCCTCCAGTACTTAGAAGACCAGCTTATCCAGCCAGTCCCAGAGCTAGAGAAGCCTTGGAAAAACATATCCAAGAGTTGATCCAACTTGGTGTGCTAAGGAAAGTAGGCCATAATGAAGAAGTTGAAGTGACAACACCTGTTATTATTGCATGGCATAATGATAAGTCAAGAATGGTTGGAGATTTTAGAGCTTTGAATACCTACACAGTTCCAGATAGGTATCCAATCCCTAGAATCCAAGAAACCTTGACTCAATTGTCTAAAGCCAAGTATATAACATCAATGGATGCATTAAAAGGCTTCCATCAAAATGTTTTGACGCATAAAGCTAGGAAATTACTTAGAATTATCACTCACTGTGGTATTTATGAGTATCTTAGAATGCCATTTGGCATTAAAAATGCTCCATCTCATTATCAAAGAATGATGAATACCATCTTCCCCACAGAATTGTCTGAAGGATGGTTTATCATTTATAATGATGATATTATTATATGTTCTGACTCATGGTCTTTGCACCTTGAAAGACTTGCAAGAGTACTTCATAAAGTTGCAGAAGTGAACATGAAAATTTCACTTAAGAAATGCAATTTTGGTTTTGAAGAACTCAAAGCATTAGGACATGTTGTTTCTGGTTTGAGCTTAGGTATTGACAAGAATAAAGTAGCAGCAGTGTTACTTAAGCCAATACCCCAGAATAAAAAAGAAATGATGTCTTTTCTTGGATTTGCTAGTTACTATAGGCAACACTTGAAAGATTTTGCAATTCTAGCCAAGTCACTCTATAGAATCTGTGATCAACAGACTGTATTTGAGATGACACAAGAAAGAATTAAAGCTTATGAGAAGATAAAGAAAGCCCTTACAGAAGCACCTTTACTCCTCATGCCTGACTGGAATATTCCTTTTAAATTGTACATTGATGCATGTGGAGATGGATTAGGGGCACCCCTACATCAAGTCCAAATTATTGATGATAAACCTACAGAAGGACCAGTTTGTTATATCTCAAGACAAATCAAACCAACAGAAGCCAGATATGGTGCAAGCCAAATGGAGTGCTTATGTTTGGTATGGGCACTTGAGAAATTACACTATTACCTTGATGGCAGTGTTTTTGAAGTAATAACTGACTGTAATGCTGTAAAGTCACTTCTTAACATGAAAACTCCCAACAGACATATGTTGAGATGGCAAATAGCCATTCAAGAATATAGAGGAAACATGACTATAGTTCATAAAGCAGGAAACATTCACAAAAATGCTGATGGACTTAGTAGATGGGCTTTAGCCAACACTCCTGATAACCCAGCTTATGTACCTTTGGAAGCTGAACCACAGATTCCAATTGAAGGAATTAACATAACTGATATTGGGACTGAATTCTTTGAGGAGGTCAGAGAGTCTTATAAACAAGACAAGAATTGCCATATCTTGACTTCTTTATTAGATAAAGACTGCAAAGACACATCTTTGGTTAATGCACTAGATGAAGTTTGGAAAAATTCCTATTCTGAAGGAAGATTTCACTTGTTTGATGGAATTATTTACCATAGAACAAAACATTCTTGTGTGATGACACTGTGTAGTAGATTGCTTATCAATACCATTCTTCATGAATGCCATGATAGCATTTACTCTGGACACCTATCAGAAGACAGGACACTTGAAAAAGTAAAGAACTGTGCATGGTGGCCATCTTGGAGAAAAGAAACTATTGAGTATTGCCATACCTGTGATAGATGCCAAAAAGCAAACAGGAGTACAGGCAAGAAATTTGGATTAATGATCCATATTCAAGAACCAAAATCCCCTTGGGAAGTTGTTCACATGGATTGGGTCACAGCACTTCCTCCAAGTGGTGACAAAAGCTACAATGCTTGCTTAGTCATTGTAGACAGATATAGCAAAACTCCCATATTCTTACCATGTCATAAAGATGACACTGCTATGGATACAGCTCTTCTTTTATGGAGTAGAGTCATTTCTAATACAGGATTATTTAAGAATATCATAAGTGACAGAGATCCCAAATTCACATCTGCACTTTGGACCAATCTTCATAGATTGTTTGGGACTAAGTTATCATTCTCTACAGCATATCACCCTCAAACAGATGGGCTAGCAGAGAGGATGATTCAAACTTTAGAATACATGATCAGGAGATTCTGTTCTTATGGATTAGAATTCAAAGACTCAGATGGCTTTACCCATGACTGGTGCACTCTGATACCTGCATTAGAATTGGCATAAAAGACATCAGTCCATTCTTCCACAGGACAAACTCCTGCTATGTTAGAGAAAGGATGGAATCCAAGACTCCCAGCAGACACACTGAGGAAAGACTTGGTTGACATTCATCCTACAGCTTCCAGCTTCAAGATAATGCTTGATCAAGTAAAACATCATGCAAAACAAAGTATGGATGATGCTTTTGATTATGCAAAACAGAAGTGGGACAAGAGTCATAAAGTACCAGACTTCAAAGTAGGGGACTTAGTTTTAGTTTCAACCTTGAATTCTAATAATATCAAAGGCCCAAAGAAACTTAAAGATTCTTATGTAGGACCTTTTGTTATTGTTGCTTTACATGGAACCAATGCAATTCAAGTGGAATTGAGTGGTGAATTGGAAAATAAACACCCCACATTTCCAGTCAGCTTGATAAAGCCTTATCAACCAGCTGATAAAGAATTGTTTCCTTTAAGGAACCCAACTCCTTTAACTGTACCACCTGTGGAACAGAATGAAGACAAAAAGATAAAGAAAGTCATTAAAGAAAGGAGACTTAGGGGTAAAAATCAAAGAGAATATCTTGTCAGATATAGAAATCCAGTACATGAAGATGAATGGATGGCAGAATCAGAAATACCTGACTCAGATAAACTCTTGAGAAGATTTAGACATGAAAGAAGGCCACAAGCCTGAATATGTCTATAAATGTGCTTTAAATTACTTGATCTGAGTAATGTGAAGAGGTTGGACAGTGGAAATTAACCCCCTTTGGGGCCTTATTCTTTTATCACTAATAAAATTGTAGTACAATTTTATTTTTTGGTGGGAGGGAATGTGAGCCTTGAGGTATATTTTACATACCCAAATAGGCCACAATTATCTTAAAAAGAAATTTTGAATTATGCAAAACTCATAAGTCATGCATATATCCAAAATTCATCATTTTCAATTTCAGAAAAGATGAATAACTTTTTATTGAGTAAGTAAATCCATGGATTTAAGACCAGATTTGGATTCTACACAAAAATTCACCTAGGGTAGCTCCATAGAGTGAATAAGCTCAATTTAAGTATTTGAGGTGGTAAAATGGAAAATACTTCAATACCACATCATTAATACCACATAAAAGATCCGTGAAAATTTTTGTTTTTCTTGATTTTTAGCCAAAATAATGGGAAAGTGAGAAATCCCGTGTTACATATACACTAAGAATAGTGTTATGCATGTTTTGAGCACTTAATATCATGGTATTCTTACATGGACTTTTGGTACACCCATAGTGGATATCTCATTTTAAGCTTAAATTACTATTTTGACGTAAAAAATAGGCAAGGGGGACAAAAGACATCAAAGAGAGCCAGGGTACCCAACTTCTGAGGCCTCAGAGGCGTGGATAGCTCCAGAGCATGGATCCATGGCTCATCTTGGCCTAATTGGTATACTAAAACTCTTTGGGAACTTGGTTACCAAGTTACAACTACTGTAAAACACCAGAAAATAGCAAATAACCTGCTATTTTGACGTGCCAATGAGGTAATGAGCTACTTACACTCCTGTAACCATGTCAATTACTAATGACTTTCCATGGATAAACCCCAAAAGAGTAATTAAAACCCTTTTGGGACCCATATTCATTGATTTACCTCATAGCAACCAGCAAAACACTGCTATTTGCAATTCTACGTAGACATAAGGTAAAAACTTCAAAAATTCATTCAAAATACAATTCTTAATGAATCCTTCTGAAACTTTCAGTACTAAAGGAGAACTGTATTATCTATGGTACAACCAAAAAGAATTACAGTTTTACTAGTAAAATTAAAAGTTTTACTTACAGTCCATTTTTGGTTATTCTACGTGAAACACTGAATCTTCAAAAATTCACAGTAATTACAACCTGTGATGAAATTGGCAATAACATTGATAACTTTGAGAAATCAATGATTATTTTAGAATAAAAGATGATTTACAAGTGTTACTCCTTTTATTCTTAACCATATTGGGGTTGGTAGTCACGTAAAAGCATCAATTAAGTAATTATGATAATCTTACGTGACAACTGATGATGCAATCAATAATCCAAAAAGGTTTATTGTTTTCTCATTCACTGGTTTTTCAGTTTGCTCCATGGCACGCCTCTGTGAGCTGTCGTTGACTTAAAAGAGGCTTCCTCTTGCTGTTTTTTCCACATCATCATCTTATCAATTTATTAAATCATTATTACCAACAAGTAAGTATTAGTTCAACTATTCTTAAGTGTTTTAATCTTTCAGAATCAATCAGAAAGACGTGAAATCATAGAATCCAACTATATATTGTTGTAATACTGTTATAAATCCTTTTGATCCCTTAAATCCACAATTCTACGTCAAATTTCTCTACTTTTATTATCAATAAGTTCTTTGGAGTATTAGTGAGTCTTTTATCTTTAATTCTTAAAGTTTTTCTCTAGTAATAGTTTTCTTCAAGAATTATCTTTATAATTATTCTTGTAAAAGATAATTATATATTAAAATAATTTATTATTTTAATAAAAGAAGTCTTTATTATTAAATTCTTCTTGTAATTGATTCTTGTAGACAATTACTGCTCACTGTTATAATCACTAGTAGTGTATAACACGTGAAAGAAATAATTTTATAATTATTTAATTGTGGTTATAATAATTTTTATTATTATATTTCATAAGAACAGACATAGTACTGTTGATTAATAGTAATATTATCATCAGTTTCATAGTCACATCTTACAGTCACATCAAAATAGCAGCTTATTTACAATTTGCTTATGATTTACTGAGAGTACAACTTGGTAACCAAGTTCCCAAAGGGCTTTAGTATACTATTTGGGCCATGATCAGCCATGGATTCAATATTTAGAGCTATCCACATCTCTGAGGCCTCAGAAGTTGGGTACCCCGGCTCTCTTTGATGTCTTGTGTCTCCCTTAGCTATTTCCATGTCAAAAGTAGTAATTCCAGATTCAAGACTGATATCCAATATGGGTTTACAGGAACTTTATGTAATAATAATGTAATTTTAAGTTCCACAAACATGCATAACACTGATCTTAGTGTATATGTAACATGGGATTTCTCACATTCCCATTATTTTGGCATGAAATTGAGAAAAACAAAAAAAAATCACAATTCTTTTATGTGGTATTGATGATGTGGTGTTGAAGTATTTTCCATATTACCACCTCATAGAGTTAATTTGAGCTTACTCACTCTATGGAGCTGAACTAGGTTTATTTCTGTGTAGAATGCAAATCTGGCCTTAAATCCATGGATTCTTATACTCACAAAAAAGTTATCCATCTTTTCTTAAATCAAAACTGATTAATTTTGGATTTATGCATGACTTATGGGACATGCATAGTTCAGAGTTTATTTAAAGATTAATTGTGGCCTGTTTGGGTATGTAAAATATACCTCAAGGATCACAATTAGTTCTTTAAGCCTAAAAGAGTTTGTGGTAACCATTTAATAACTCACTAAATTTTCAGCTTCCTTTTCTGAAGACAAGGCTGCATATGTCATGATATAAGATATTTCTCTTTTGACTGATAAATCTGGAGAACTAGGAAGTGAGGGCTCTTTGGTATTCATATAATCAATCTCCTGAGAAAAAGGTTCCTTTTCATCAAGTATTTATGCTGTTTATATACTTAAAACCTTGTGTTCTTTGACTAGGATGAATATTTCAGAAATTGATAGATGGCTTCTTTTGGTGATACTTCCCAATTATTTAGAGTGGAAGCCTTATTTTTTGAGGGATTCCACAGTGCAATGATGCCAAAGTAATTTTCAATTTCTCAAATTTTTGGGAGTATCTTAGTACCCTTCCAGAAAATAGTAGTTGTTTCTGTTGTAATTGAGTGCCAGGAAAGGTGGAAAAGCCTCATTACACTCAATTTATCAATCTGGTAGATTTTGGTGAGTTTATATTTCTGATATAGTGAGAAATTTTCAATAAACTGAGAAATCAATGAAACTGGGCCTTGAAGGTTTTGATAAATCCTGCATCAAGTGGTTGAAAATGAGAAATGTTGTTTGGGCCAAGAAATATTAAGGTAATATTGATCAAACCTCAATGTGGGGGTCTGTACCCTTTGAAGCTAGTGAGTAAAAGTGAAATGTATTGATTGAATTTATCAATATTGTGGCTTAATGTGGTAATAAACTTTGAAAAAAAGATAAATTTGATGCATAAAATAACCCAGTTTCATCCATGTTGAAGATATTTACTAGATTCAACTTCTCCAAAATTGAGTCCCAAAAAGGAATTTCAGCTTCAATCATTTTAGTACAAGTTCTTGTTTATTGGACATGTTTCTTATTTTTTTTCAATTAATTCTTATTCTTCAATTAGTGAAACCACTCAATAAAAACAACAACCATTTTTCACTGGGATACCTGATATATGCTCAAAGTCTTTCCATTTTTGTCAAATCACATCACCAGTTATAGTGAAATTGTTTTGAACGGCTTGTTGAAGCCATTCTTCAACAAATGTTTTAGCCCTAATTCTTGACAGGAACAATACATTACTATTTGAGGGTCCACTAAACTAATATTCATGTCAGAGCTTCCTCTCTTCTTTGAGCCAAGCAGAGATCCATGGTTGATTTAGACAAAGGTGAGTAGATATTTTTCCCAAAGTGTTTGGTCATAACCCATTGTAATGGTACCAGTCTAATATTTCAATATTCTCCACCAGTGTTGAAATTTAAATCTTTGGCTTCAATGACTTTCTTTTATTTTTTTTTCTTTATTTTTTATTCTTTGTGTTTGATATTAAAATGCTTAATCTTCTTATGCCTGTTTTATGATACAGGCAAGGGCTTAAAACTCAAATTTTGACAGGTTTACTCCTTTAGTGGGTTGTTTTTATTGATATAAATTTGTCTAACAGTACATGTTCTTCAATCAAGTTGCCTTGATGGTCAAGCCACACTCTTCTTTTTTTGTTCAGAGTGTTTCTGCCAATTGTTTGTTGATTAATATTATTGTTTTGTCTTCAACAGCTTTCTAAAGATCCTTGAGGCTTTATTTAAATTTGTAAAGCTCAAAATAATCCAGAATTTTGGAAGAAAAAGTATATATCAAATGTTTTTTAGAGACCGGGAAGATGATGGTGTTACCAGTACAAGTACTAAACACCATTTGTGATGGTGGACCATCAATTCTGAGAATATACCTTCAAAAACAAGTGAAAAAAAATTGAGATCAGAAATACTCATAGGTTTATAAATGTTGCAATGGGTTTTGGTGGACAAAAACCCCATGAGTCTTCCATGTGCGCACCAATGTGGTGGATGCAACTCTCCATGGGTGTTGAGAGGTTGTGGCTTTAAGCAGGTATGGGTCAGTACAGTTTCAACTGTAATTGGGAAGGAGAGACCTGCATATCAATTTTAACGTCAAACAAAAATTTCTTTTGATTTTAAAAAGTTTTTTCATTCGGATTATGAAATCTTCCTGTTTTCCTCTCAGCAAGACCTACAGTCTCCAAAATCATGTGATAGACATTGAGCTGTATAAGGGGGTCTTTTTTTGTCCAAGAGCACTAATTTCAAATGTATGAATCCAATAATTGACAGTTACTTGAATGATCAAGCTATTTATATGGCTATCGGATATCTTGTACCAGCGCTGGCTCCCCGGTTACTCCAATCGTTCCGTACTGACCGCCTGAGGGACCTTTTCGGTTGTGACCGAATCGATCCACGCTGGGTTTCCACCTTCCCAAGTATGTACCCTACCCAGATACGAAATTAATCGCCATGCGGGGGTACAAGACTTGTACCCCCGTAGCTTGACAGCTTCATTCAATTCATCTTTGCATCTTCAAAGGATATACCACCAAAACCACTTTCCATTAAAAGAATGTTTAACACTACTCAATCTTTGAAGGCCTTTTTCATCCATGTTGAAACTGAACTAGTATTCTTTTGTTCCTGTAGTAGTGTTCAAGGAGCCTCTCAGGGTAAAATTCCCAGGATCTGCTTGACGAAGTGCCTTCAGCAACATCTGGCTTGATCATTGAAATGGGGAACAAAGTGTCTGCCTCTATGGCTGATATTTCTACTTCTCCTTATTTAACAGAAGTTTCAAAATACCAATGAACTCACTCCTCGCACAAAACAAAAAATATCAAGCCAAAAGTGTTTGTTGAGGGACAATCAAGAGCAAAAAAAACCAAGACCAATAGGTGCCAGGTTTCATACAAAAGCGATGCTTTTGAGGCAGGGGTTAAGCGAGATAATCTGTAATCATTTTATCAATCTCAAGGCTTTCAACCCAGTGTGTTTAAAATGAATTTATAGTGTTGTTTCTCAAAGAAATGTTTGCAATGAACAAAAGAACTCCATAATGTCGTTACTAATTAGCTTCAGGCCTGAGAATGTTTTTGAATAATTTAATGTTATTAAGGCAACCTCAGTGGAAATCCTCAATATTCGATAAAAAAAACTACTTTGGAAAATCTGCACGTATTTGAAATTGGTCCGCGTTTTAATAATTCTACTTGAAGAACCCAAAAAAGTTCAAAATAGTCATTGGGGGCCTGTGTGGTATATATATTAATTGGATTTCTTTAATATTCTCCTCCAACATCATGACTATGAATTACATCATCAATTCTCAATACAGCTCGAACAAGTTGGGTGGCCAGTAGGTATTGTTGCCGTTTGGAGATCAAGGGATCAATCACAAACTGTTCTTTCATATCTAAAAAAGTAAAACAAAGATGTTACAGCTAATGTGCGCAAAACATGATTAAAGACGAAAAAGGGTACAAACCATTCGTTCCTTGACCAATGCAATCAATCCCCAGATTGGGATTTTTCTCCTCTACTTGCCTGCTCTTAACTTCAGCTAAGGTCTCAATTGGTGATAGACCAGAGTTTTCAGCTAACGCCAACGGGACCGCATCTAGCGCGGAACAAAATGCTCTCATGGCGTATTGTTCAATCGTTGGAATCTAGCATGATGGATTTAAAGAAAAAAAACCGACAGCAAATTGAGCATGGATGGAGAAGCACATAAAGAAACAGATAGCCTTACCTCATCTGCAGCCTTAGCGACGGCGACCGAGCAGGCGATTTCGGCTGATCCACCACCATAAACTACACGATTATCTACGACCAGGTTTCTCACAACACATAGCGCATCATTCAATGCACGCTTGGCTTCCTCTACAATCTGCAAGATTGGAATAGCAGAACAAGTATAACTGCGGTCAATTAATTGTAGGATGAAAGGGTAAAAAATAATCAAGATAAGTTTGAGTCAAAAGATTACCATTTTATTACTGCCTCGGATGAAAACGGTCACCGCTCTTGAGTTGGCACATTCTTCAATCACCAGCATTTTTTCTTTTGTTGTTCCAAAATCGATTTCTTTGACCACACCAGCTGATCCCAATTTAGCAGTGGTCAAGTCCTCAAAGCGAGGCACAATTCGACCATTGGTAGCAATAGCTATCAACTAATGAACATGGTATAATAAACTACATTAGAAATCGCTTGACAAGAGAGTAAAGCTCCAAAAGACTGTAAAATAAATGAATGAATGTTTAGGATGACCAATCACAGGACGTACCTCAATGTCCGGCCCCCCGACCCAACGAACGGCAGGGAGTTCATTTTGCAACAGAAGATGGTTAGCCTCATCATCAAATCCCCACTGGCAGATAACCAAGTTCGCGCCGACATCTTTGATATGCTTAATCATTTCTGCGAACTTGTCTTGTTCATAATTCATTAGTTTTTTGTACTCTTCAACATTGATAATATCAAGTTTGTGTTTCGTTTTGGGTCTGGGTGGTTCAAATGGGCAAGTAAGGATTGCCAGTTTACAATCAGTCAAAGACCGGGGCATCTGAGGGTGAGACATATCCTTATCGATAATAACTCCTTTAACCAATCGGGTATCTTCCAATGAACCGCCGACTTTACCATCTACCTTTATTAATTCGAAATCTACGTCTTTTCGATCAAAATCGGCTACTGACAAAACAGCGTCAACAGCAATCTTGGGAAACAAGTCGCCTGATTTAGATACACTGAGGATGAGAGAATGAGTGAGTCATTTGAATCAAAAATACAATAGATTACCGAATATCAATGAAAAAAGGGGAGAATGATCAGTATTTTTTGAAGACAAGAGATCTGGTCGACAAACGTTACGGAAGAGTGCGATCTAACGTACATTTTGCTGCCTAAACTGGTGGCAGCCACTTTTTCTAGTTGACTTTTATCCGATTGACTGAATTCCAACTTTGCACTGATTCGATCAAGTTCTTGGACAGCAATGTTGCATGCTTTTTCAAATCCATCGGCAATCCTAATCGGGTGAATGCCTCGATCTAACAATGCTTCTGATTCTTCTAATAGAGCGCCTGCTAGAACAACAACGCCTGTTGTACCATCTCCAATCTAGAAGGCATAAGGTAGGAAGTGTTACAAGAAAACTGAAGAACCACCAAAAAAAATCAGAAAGCGTACTTCATTGTCTTGGGATTGTGATAGCTGGACCATTAGCTTGGCAATTTGATGTTCAACCTCCATTTGACTAAGGATGGTGGCGCCTATGTGATGATCACGTTTTTTATAAATAAAAATCAGTGGTCTGATGGGCTACTCCTGCCGCACACGCTGGTTTGAGTGTGAGTTGCTTGACCTACCATCATTCGTTACGGTAATATCCCCATCAGGTGAAATCAAGATTTTATCTAAGCCTCTTGGCCCCAAAGAAGTCTTGACGATATTTGTCACCGTACGCGCAGCTAGGATATGAGACTAGAAGAAATTTGAAATTGATCATTAAGCTGATTTTCCAACTCATCAAGTATGGCTTTTTGGATTTTTTGGAATAATTTAACAACCTTGATGGCTTCAATTCCATGGCTCCTTGTCTTCGTAGCTTGATCTTTGATGATAATAAATGGTCTCCCAAACTTTGCGAAACCAAGAAATGTCAGTTGCATTTGAATGTTTTTTTTTGGCCAAAAAGCATGACACTGACCTCATCAGTTGCATACATTGCTTCTGCCATGATGTATTACGAGCGGGAAGATTCTGTGAAAATTTTCCAAATGTGAATATTGATAATTTATTTATTACCAGATTTCAATGATTTGATCCTTGTAACTTTTTAAGATTTTTTTAGAGTGATCGAACCCCCTGTCTTTTATTTTTCTTTCTTTCTATTCCTTGTCTTCTCCTGTCTTTCCCGTGTTGTCTTGTCTTGGATCAATCGCCGAATGATTTCAGTCTAGCTCGTCGATTGGATTGGATCTGAGTTGAGCCGAGTGGCCATCAGTCCAAACCTGGCTTAGAAAATGAAAATGAAAAATATTTTTATTCAAATTGAATATGACCTTATTCAAAATCAAGGCTGGGCTCGATTGCTGCGCAGCGCTCCAGACACGCTCCACTGCGCTGTCAGCAGGCGATGGAAGGATGGAAATAGTTTTCAGTGGATGAATTTGAGGAATGAAGCGAAATACCCAAACAATAAACCCCATCGACTTCAAAGATCCAGGAAGCAAGCAGCCATATACCTTCAGATTGAGCCATGTTGTCCTTCAAGATGATTAGCGTAGCTCGGAAGCGTTTGTTCATTAATCTCAATCGCAAAATTTCGACGACCAATCCAACTTATCATGGTCAGAATGGGTGAGTCAAAGGATCGTGGATTTGGGCTTGGATGTTATCGCTTTGAGCCTGAATAAATGAGCTAAAAACTCTTTCGTTTCTTTTAGACCAACTGGGATTGTCCTGATGAATATGGGTGGACCAAGCAAAGTTGCTGAAACCGGAGAATTCTTGTCCAGGCTCTTTCATGATAAAGATCTTATCCCATTGCCATTTCAATCTACTTTAGCACCATTCATCGCAAAAAGAAGAACACCAAGGATTGAAGAGCAATATCAAAAGATTGGTGGTGGCTCACCAATCTTAAAATGGACTCGAGAGCAAGGCGCAGCAATGGTCAAGATACTAGATGAACTTTCTCCTAGCACTGCACCTCATAGACCATATGTGGCCTTTCGTTATGCACACCCTTTGACCGAAGAATGCGTGGAAGAAATGAGACGAGATGGTGTCACACGCGCTGTTGCTTTTAGTCAATACCCTCAGTATAGTTGTTCGACAACTGGTAGTAGCTTGAATGAACTTTATCGAAAACTGCACAAACTGCCCAAAGACCAGCAAAATGCAATCAATTGGAGTGTCATCGATCGCTGGCCAACTCATCCTGGCCTTGTTGAGGTAAGATTATCAGCAATCTAAAAGCTGGAATGGCTTCATTTGACCTTGAACCTTAGGCCTTTGCCACTCACATCGAGCAAAGTTTGGAAACCTATGATCCAGCCATTCGATCTCAAGTTATCCTGCTTTTCTCCGCTCATTCTTTGCCAATGTCTGTGGTCAATCGCGGTGATACTTATCCAGCCGAAGTTGCTGCTACGGTCAACGCTGTCATGCAACGCTTGAAATTCAGCAATCCATATCGACTAGTTTGGCAGAGTCAAGTCGGTCCGTCGGCTTGGTTGGGACCTCAAACTAGTGACTCAATAAAGGGTTATGCAAAAAAGGGGGCCAACGATATTTTACTCGTCCCGATTGCTTTTACTTCAGATCATATCGAAACCCTCTTCGAGCTAGACTTGGAATATATTGAAGAGGCTAAAGAGGTTCGCCAAACGCAAACTTAGAAGACATCTTACCAATTTTTTTTTTGTGTTTTAACATTTGCTTTGTGACAGATGGGATTAACAGGTGTCAAACGAGTTGAATCACTTAATGCGGACCCTATTTTTGTTAGAGCCATGGCCGACATAGTTGCTGACCACTTGAAAAAATCTCAATCTTCACCTACCAGCCCCCAAATGAGACTACGGTGTCCAGATTGCATCAATCCAACTTGTTTGAAATCCAAAAATTACTTTTCTCAGCAATCATTACTCTGAAAAAACAACGCTGTTCATACAATTTGATATCCACGACTCATACAAGTTCGCTAAATAAACCCATAAGAATTGGTTCTTATGAAGCATTCTTTAGAAAGAGTTTCAGGGCATACCATGGAAAACTGCAAATTCTCCATTAAATCAATTGGATTGGACTTTGAAAAAGCTAAATAAGGAAGTCGACGATTCTAATCTTAAATACATATTATCAAGAAAAAAGTTTGAGATCCATCTTTAGGTCATCTACACCACCTCGACTGGAATAGTTTTGGGACCCTCAGCTGAACTCGAAAGCTTTTTTGTATAGAAAATAAGCTAAAGTTACGGTATTGATATTCACACAACTTTTCAGAATAACCAATGTTTAGCTTGATACCTAAAAATGAATGGTTCTCGAAAATGAACCTCATGCTTTTGGCATTCTTCATAAACTGACGTCATATTTAACATTGATGTTCACTCAACAGACAGATTACATTGCCATTTACTTGGTATTGGTACAGTAGTTCTGTCAAGTTTGCTTATTTTCTGATGGCTCTGAATCAAAATTGGGGTCTACGAAAGTAATCTGGTTATGAATCTGCGGCATTAATGAGCTACTGTCCTTCGTTGTTTCTCGCTGGGTACAATGTCTCCTATCTTTTGGGTTTTTGCTTTTTAAATAACTACAATAGCAAGGCGTGTAATTGACATTGTTTACAGAAGAGATGTGACTTATTCAGATTAAATTTTTGAGAAGAAAATTGATAATTATATTGCATACTAGGAGTAAGGCTATCCCTCATTAGAGTCAAAAATATACACTTTTAAAATACTTTTGCAAACCGATTCATACTGTGGAACCTTCTAGTAAAGTCCTGTTGACTTGGCAATTTCAATGACTTGTCTCTTCTTACCTTTCTCTGGCATCCTGTAATAGTGATGTATCCCCCTCCTTCTAGTTACAGCAAGTATTTACCCTTTTATAATCACCCTGGGCTGCTTCCCAGTGGCCTACTTGTGGTTTGCATTGTAACCCTTTTGCACCTATATTCTCTGACTTTTTTTCTCCCTCCACAGAATTCTCTTCTATACCCTCATGAATTTTAATTTCAAATTTGTTTCCCTTGGGAAAAGAAAACCATTTTCCTGTGCAGTAAACTAGCCTAATGTGTCTATTGCCACTTCCCATACCCCATAGTTATGCAAACCCTAAGGCTAACCTTTGTGGTTGATTCTATGCTATATCATGACATATGCAACCCATGTTCTTATGTCACAAATATTATTTACATGAAAATTATGGATAGCTCGGAGAAGTTGGCTGAGGTAACTTCTGATACCAGTTCAGCCTTGGCACCCCTTTGTAGAGTGCCACAAACCAAAAATTCTTCTCATGTGTCTCCTCCAAGGGTTTGGAAATATCTTCTATTTCACTTTATTGGCTCTCCTATTTACTACTCCCCATCCACTCCGACTTGAATATCTCTATGTAGAACATAGAATATTTCCAACATAAATGGTTTCAGCTCTATTGGATTAAGCCACAAGAAAAATTAACAACTTACAGATATTCCTATGAATATGTATATTCCCATCATATTTTTAATTCAAAATACTAATTATATTGAAACATTCTTAAGTAATTGAGAAAGAGCTCATAATGGGGATGTAAAGTATTTTCAATAATAAAATGAAACATCTCTCTTCATAAAGCCCAAGTCAACAGCTCCACAAATATTTTTACTGATATATCATTCTATAAGGAAACCTGTATTATATATTTCCAAGATTTTCATTTCCAACCTCAACAAATATTCAAATACAAGTAAAAAGGGATTTATTATAAAAAATGAGGCCTATCCATATTTGAATCAATATAGCTTTCCTTTTCCCATGAACAAACACCAATACATCAACCTGAATTGAACCATTTATTTCAAAAGAGAAGTGCCATATCAAAATTATGCAAATTATAGGAAATCTTGCATCTATAATTTTTCTTATTTTTTTGGGAAGATTATAAATTTAATACTACCTTAAACTTCTTTGATTTTCCCCTTTTTGTGTAATTGTAAGATTTGACTATGAAACTGATGATAATATCAATATTGATCAACAGTACTATGTCTGTTCTTATGAAATATAATAATAAAATATTATTATAACCACAATTAAATAATTAAAGAATTATTTCTTTCACGTGTTAAGCACTACTAGTGATTTTAACAGTGAGCAGTAATTGTCTACAAGAATCAATTACAATCAGATTTTAATAATAAAACTTCTTTTATTAAAATAATAAAATTATTTTAATATATAATTATCTTTTGCCAGAATAATTATAAAGATAATTCTTGAAGAAAACTTTAAAAATTAAAAATAAATCGCTTACTAATATTCCAAAGAACTTATTGAAAGATAAGATAGAGAGATTTGACGTAGAATTGTGGATTTTAAGGATCAAAATGAATTTAAAACAGTATTACAACAATATATAGTTGGATTCTATGATTTTACGTCTTTCTGATTGATTCTGAAAGATTTAAAACACTTAAGAATAGCTATAACTAATACTTACTTGTTGGTAATAATGATTTAAATGATAATAAGATGATGATGTGGAAAAAACAGCAAGAGGAGACCTCTTTTAAGTCAACAACAGCTCACAGAGGCGTGCCATGGAGCAAACTGAAAAACAAGTGAGTGAGAAAACAATCAACCTTTTTGGATTATTGATTGCATCATCTGTTGTCACATAAGATTATCATAATTACTTAATTGATGCTTTTACGTGACTACCAACCCCAATATGGTTAAGAATAAAAGGAGTAACATCTGTAAATCTTCTTTTATTCCAAAATAATCATTGATTTATCAAAGTTATCAATGTTATTGGCAATTTCATCACAGGTTGTAATTACTGTGAATTTTTGAAGATTCAGTGTTTCACATAGAATAGTCAAAAATGGACTGTAAGTAAAACTGTAATTCTTTTTGGTTGTACCATAGATAATACAGTTCTCTATTAGTCCTGAAAGCTTCAGAAAGATTCATTAAGAATTGTATTTTTAATGAATTTTTGAAGTTTTTGCCTCATTTCTACGTAGAATTGCAAATATCAGTGTTTCACTGGTTGCTATGAGGTAAATCAATTGATACAAGTTCAAAAAAGGGTTTTAATTACTCTTTTGGGGTTTATCCATGGAAAATCATTAATAATTGACATGGTTACAGGAGTCTAAGTAGCTTTTTACCTCCTTGGCACGTCAAAATAGCAGGTTATTTTCTATTTTTCTTAAGATTTACAGTAGTTGTAACATGGTAACCAAGTTCCCAAAAGTTTTTAGTTTACCAATTAGGCCAATATCAACCATGGATCCAAGCTTTGGAGCTGTCCATGCCTCTGAGGCCTCAGAAGTTGGGTACCCTGGCTCTCTTGGATGTCTTTTGTCCCCCTTGCTTATTTTTCACGTCAAAATAGAAATTCAAGCTTAAAGTGAGATATCCACCATGGGTGTACCAAAAGTCCATATAAGAATACCATGATATTAAGTGCTCAAAACATGCATAATACTATTCTTAGTGTATATGTAACATGGGATTTCTCACATTCCCATTATTTTGGCGTGAAATTAAGAAAAAAAAAATTTTCAAGGATCTTTTATGTGGTATTGATGATGTGGTATTGAAGTATTTTCCATTTTACCACCTCAAAGAGTTAATTTGAGCTTATTCACTCTATGGAGCTACCCTGGGTTAATTTTTGTGTAAAATCCAAATCTGGCCTTAAATCCATGGATTTACTTACTCAATAAAAAGTTATTCATCTTTTATGAAATCAAAAATGATGAATTTTGAATATATGCATGACTTATGAGTTATGCATAATTCAAAATTTATTTTTTTAGATAATTGTGGCCTATTTGGGTATGTAAAATATACCTCAAGGCTCACTGTAATGGAGCTATGTGTAAACTTCTTCCTGCTGTTTTTCTAAATATCAGCTAGATCACATTGACTTACCATTCATGGGACATATGAGGATTCTGTTTTATCCCTTCTATTTTTCAAAGAATTGCTTTATGCTGTCTTTATCAAATAAATCTACTCAATATTACAAATTGTTTTCCAGGAAAAATTTCATCCTTTCCTAAAAATAAATTTATAACTTCTCATGAAAAAAAGTGTGTTGAATAATAAAATCCAGCACAAATTCCATATAATCAGAAGTATAACTTTAATAAATTTGAGGAAAGTTTCTCTTTGAATCAAGAAGAATCATATTTTCTGTGCACTTGAACATTTTTACTTCCACATGACACTCAAAAGATTGGAAAAATTCAGTCAAAATAAACTTTTTTCTTTTTATATAGTAAACAAAGGAAAAGGGATTTAGTTTTTGTAGAAAACCAAATAAACAATGGATTCTTAAGAAAATTGCCATTTATACCAAGATTAGTGGCTAGTACCTCATTATTTGATGAGAATTTCTCCCTTTAAACAAGTGATGATTATTTTTCAGTTAATTTAAATGAGAAAAAAATAGTGAAAAGCTTTATTTCCCTTACACAATTTATTAATTTGATGGGGAAGGCTTCTAGTGTGATGAATATATCTTAAGAAGTCTGGAGTGCCAATTTTAGCTTAAAACATCAAGTTATGGAAGAAATAATCAAAAAAACTAATTCATGAACCAAATCATGAGCTGTGAAACTAAGATCAATTCTACCAAAACATTGGCACAACCAAGCATCTCAATCATGAAAGGAAATAGAAACATTTTCTCAAAAATGAGTTATTGATAAATCCAGTAATAAAGAATAGCTTTATATTTATAAAATGGGATATAGATAACAAATTACCCCAATCCAAATCTCAAAAGAACCTTTTAGAGGAAAAATATCTTAGAATATTATTGGAGTAACTAAAAATTCAGGAAGCTATATGCACTTAACAGAAATTATTAAATTACAAGAAAGTTTGTTCTATTCTACAAGAAATAAAAAATTATTACCCATCAGCCAAGGAATGTCACTGAGATCTATGGCTCTGTATATTTCAATTAGGGGTGTAGATTGACACAGAATACACTGGTTTTTAACTCCATTTTTATGATTCAGGGTGTATCATCGAATAAATTCTTAATTTTTAAATTATATCAAATCTTAAGAATTATTTATTAATAAATGACCTAATAAGCCTGGATTTTTTTGATCATGCCTCATGTAGCACATAAAGATATATAATTTCACTTGAGGTGTATAATAGTTAAAGATCATCTAATTCAATTTAAGCCAAAGATTGACCAGAATTTTCTTTTATTTTTGAAATTAATATTGAGTCATCTTATCATTCCTTCCACTTATTCAAATATAAGTTTCACAATTGAAATGAAAATATTATTTCTTTTATTATCAGCATTCTGTTTCAAAATTTATATCCAATGAATCAAACATTCAGTAAGGCTAGGACTTAAAAGATTTTGAAATTAAAAGAATAAAAGAGATCAAGAATATAGTATTAAACAATTAAAAATAGCACTCAATTATACTGGATAAGGTCAATAAACTAAAATCTCGGGTGGGAATTGAAACATAATACTATTCCAGTCAGTAAGAAAAAGGATTCTGAAATACACTGATTAATAGGAAGAAAAAGGAAAAGCCACTCCATTTGATAAATGAATAGGAAAACCCACCAATTCATCCAATTTATATAAAAGAGCGCTAAAAAACAGAACACATTGCCTAAATATATCTGTAATAAATTTCTCATTAATAAGTATTCTGAAAATTCCAAACATAAAAAACAAATTTCAAAAAATTGATGATTATTGGAATATTTTTCAATGAGAGTTCCTAATTTAAGAATACATTAATGTTCACATCAAAAGCTTTTTTGCTTAATTCTTAAAACTTTAAAGTCAATTTGAGCTGAAGAGTAAGTATGAAACATAATACTTATTTGAAAGTTCAGGTGATTCTCAAATTCCATTTGAATTGTGTGAAGGGCATAAAAGTACTGGGAAGAGTATATTCAAAATTGAAAATGTCATCATTGGATATTGACCATGATGGGAATTGGAAATGAAGAAAAATTGCATTATCTATAAAATGAGGATCTTTGAGTATTTCGGATGATGATTTTATATGAAATTATAATCAGTTTCTCTCACAAATATATGAAATTCACCCTTCAAGATATTCTTTTCAATCTTTGTAGAGAAAGTTTTTTCTCCATTTATTGAAAGAATTTTAAACATAATGAAGAATAATATAAGCATAATTGTGATTAAGAAAGGAACTTAAGGAAACAGGAAAGGAAAGTGGTTGGTTATAAATATTATTCATTTTTGCAAGAGCCAAATAACATAAGAGCTAAATAGATTAATTTAATATCTTTATTTCTAGCCATATTAATATTCTTTCCCTTGAAATATTTGAAGGGATATCTGAGTTTTATCAAAAGCCTTAGGGGTATTTTCATATGCTGAAAAGAACACAAAGAGAGAAATTAAATTAAAGATGACTTATTGCTCCTTAAAAAAGAAATTAAACATTGGGAGAATAAATAAAACCAATCATTTCTCACAATAAATAAAACTAAGAAAAAAAAGCAAATTTATCATTTATATAAGAAAAATCAAGAGAAAATTGGATTTTATTGAAAATTTGGAATAAATTATAATTTTTAGAGAAAAATAGGTATAAATATTAGTATTTCCTATATTATTATTCAAAGAAATATCAATATTATTTTACCATTGGATTTCTCATTAAATATTATCTTGTGTTACCTGTAAGATGTGTCTATGAAACTGTTGATAATATTACTATTAATAAACAGTACAATGACTGTTCTTATGAAATATAATAAAAAATTCATTATAGCCAATATTAAATAATTGATCAATCATTTATCTTACTTGTTATACACTAATAGTGATTTTAACAGTAAGCTGTAATTGTCTGCAAGAATAAATTACAAGAAGTTCTTAATAATAAAGCTTCTTTATTAAAATAGTGAAATTATTTTCATATATAATTATCTTTTGCAAGAATGATTATAAATATGATTCTTGAAGAAAACTAATACTATAAAAAAACTTAAAGAATGAATTAAAACCACTCACTCATACTCCAATAAAACCTTGAGAAGAATTGGTAGAGAGATTTGATGGATAAATTGTGGATTTAAAGGATCAAGACTGATTTATAACAGTATTAAAACAATTTATAGTTGATTTATAAGATTTTGTTCATTTCTGATTGATTATGAAAGATTAAAATACTTTAAGAAAATATTTTAACTAATACTTGTTGGTAATAAAGGTATAATTGAATGATAAGATGATTTTGGAAAAAACAGCAAGAGGAGGCCTCTTTTAAGTCAATGAAAGCTCACAGGGGTGTTCCAAGGAGCAAATTGAAAAAACTGTGAGTGAGAAAGCAGATATCATTTTTGGATTATTGATTGAATCATCTATTGTCACATAAGATTATCATAATTACTTAATTAAGGCTTTTACATGACTACCAACCCATGTATGGTTAGATATGAAAGGAGTAGCAACTGTAAATATTATTGTATTAAAAAAAACCTTAATTTCTCAAAGTTATCAGTTTTTTCTTGGAAATTTCACCACAGGTTGTATTTTCTGTGAAATTGTGAAGATTCAGTATTTCATGTGGAATCATCAAAAATGGACATTAAGTAAAACATTTAATTTTCCTTATAAAAAAATAATTATTTTTGGTTTCTTTATAATAAATACCATTCTCCATTGGTCCTTGAACCTTCAGAAATATTAATAAAGAGTTGTATTCTTAATGAATTTTTGAAGTTCTTACCTTATCTCTATGTAGAATTGCAAACAGCACAGTTGTAACTGGTTTCCATGAGGTAAATTAATGTATACTAGTACAAAAAGGGCTTTAGTTACTCTTTCATGGGTTTATAAATGGAAAATAATTGAGAATTGACATGGTTACAGGAGTCTAAGTTTCTCTTTACCTCCTTGTCAAGTCAAAAGAGTAGCTTAGTTGCAATTTTCTTATAATTTAATGAGACTTTAACTTGGTAATTAGGTTCCCAAAAGGTTTTTGTACACTAATTGGGCCATTATCTTACATTGATAAAAGCTTTAGAGCTATAAACACCTCAGAGGCCTCAGAAGTTGGATAGCCTTTCTCTCTTTGACATCTTTTGTCCCCCCTAGCTATTTTCACATCAAAAATAGTAATTCAGGATTCAAGACTGATATCCAATATGGGTGTACCAAAGCTGTATGTAAGAATAATGTAATTTCAAGTGCCATGAAAATGAATAACACTAATATTAGTGTATATGTAACATGGCATTTCTTACATTCCAATTATCTCGGCAAGAAATTTAGAAAAACCAAAATTTTCACAATTCTTTTATGTGGTATTGATGATGTGGTGTTGAAGTATTTTCCATATTACCACCTGATGGATTTAATTCAAGATTATTTACTCTCTGGAATCACCATAGGTTAAATTTTGTGTAGAATCCAAATCTGGCCTTAAATCCATGGATCCACTTACTCACAAAAAGGTTATTTATCTTTTCTCAAATCAAAAATGATTAATTTTGGATATATGCATGACCTATGGGTTATTAATAGTTCAGTAATATGAACTGTGGCCTATTTGTGTATGTAAAACATACCTCAAGGCTCACATTCCCTCCCACCAAAAAATAAAATTGTACTAAGATTTCATTAATTATATTAACAAGAAAAAGGCCCCAAAGGGGGTTAATATCCACTTTAAAACCTCTTTATATTACTCAGATAAAGTAACTTCAAGAATATTTATAGGAATATTCAGGCTTGTGGCCTTCTTTCATTTCTAAATCTTCTCAAAGGTTTATCTGAGTCAGGCATCTCTGATTCTGCCAGCCATTGATCTTCATGTACTGGATTTCTATATCTGACAAGATATTCACTTTCATTTTTACCCCTAAGTCTCCTTTCTTTTGTGACTTTATTTATTTTTCTTCTTCATTCTGTTCCACTGGTGCTACAGGTAAAAAAGTTGGGTTCCTTAAAGGAAACAATTATTTATCAGCTGGTTGATAAGGTTTTATCAAGATGACTGGGAAGGTGGGATGTTTATTTTATAATTAACCACTCAATTACACTTGAACTGCATTGCTTCCATGTAAGGAAACAATAAAAAAGGTCCTAAATAAGAATCTTTGAGTTTCTTTGGGATTTTGATATTATCAAATCTCCAGGTTGAAGCTAGAGCTAAGTCCCCTACTTTGAAGTCTGCTACTTTATGACTCTTGTCCCACTTCTGTTTTTCATAGTGAAAGGCATCATTCATACTTTGTTTTGCATGATTTTTCACTTTCCAAGAATAATTTCAAAGCTGGAAGCTGTAGGGTGGATTTTAATTAAGTCTTTCCTCAGGGCATCTACTGGAAGTCTTGGATTCCATCCTTTTCCTAACATAGCAAGAGTTTGACCTGTGGAAGAATGAACTGATGTCTTATATGCAAGTTCTAATGCAGGTATTAGTGTGCACGAGTCATGGTTAAAGCCATTCAAGTCTTTAATATTAAACCATAGGCACAGAATCTCCTTATCATGTCTTCTAAAGTTTGAATAATTCTCTCTGCTAGCCCATCAGCTTGAGGGTGATATGCTGTAGAAAATGATAACTTGGTCCCAAACAATCTATGAAAATTGGTACAAAGTGCAGATGTGAACTTGGGGTCTCTGTAAATGATGATATTCTTAAAGAACCCTATATGAGAAATAACTCTATTCCATATAGGGAGAGCTATATCCATAGCAGTGTCATCTTTATGAAATGGTAAGAATATGAGAGCTTTGCTGTATCTGTCTACAATGACTAAACAAGAATTACAGCTTCTTTCACCACTTGGAGGAAGTGCTGTGACCAAATCCATGTGAACAACTTCCCAAGGGCATTTTGGTTCTTTAATATGGATCATAAATCCAAATTTCTTGCCTGTACTCCTGGTTTTGTTTTGGAATATGTCACAGTTATGGCAATATTCAATGATCTGCTTTCTCCAGTATGGCCACCATGAACGGTTTTTCACCTTTTTAAGTTCTCTGTATTCTTGAAGGTTTCCAGAATAGATGCTATTGTGAAATTAATGAAGAATGGTATTGATAAGAAATCCACTGCATAATGTCATTACACAAGAATGTTTGGTTCCATGGGAAATTATGCCATCAAACAAGTGAAATAATTCTTCAAAATAGGAAGTTTTTAATACTTCATCTAGTGAATTAGCCAAAGCTTTATCTTTTCAGTCTTTATCCAGAAATGATGTGGAGATATGGCAGTTTTTGTCCTGCTTATAAGACTCTCTGACTTCTTCAAAGAATTCAGTCCCAATATCAGTTATTTTGATTCTTCAATTGGAATTTGTGGCTCTTACTCCAAAGGCACATAAGCTGGGTCATAAGGAGTATTGGCCAACTCCCACTTACTAAGTCCATCACAATTCTTATTAATATTTCCTTCCTTATGAGCTATAGTCATGTTAAATCTATATTCTTGAATGGCTATCTGAAATCTCAACCTATGTGTGTTGGGAGATTTCATGTTGAGAAGTGATTTCACGGAATTGCAGGCAGTTATTGCTTCAAAAACACTTCCATCAAGCTAATATTGTAATTTCTCAGTTCAACATACCAAAAATAAGCACTCCATTTGGCTTACACCATAGCTGGCTTTGGTTGGTTTGATTTGCCTTGAGATATAGCAATCTGGCCCTTCTGTAGGCTTGTAATCAATAATTTGGACTTGATTTAGGCCTGCCCTAATACATCTATACATGCATCAATTTACAATTTAGAAGGTATATTCCAGTCTGGCATGAGGAGTAAAGGTGCTTCTTTAAGAGCTTTCCTTAATTTCTCATAGGCATTTGTTCTTTCCTGTGTCATCTCAAATACTTTCTGTTGATCACAGATTCTATACAGTGACTTGGCTATAATTGCAAAGTATTTCAGGTGTTTCCTGTAATAACTGGAAAATCCAAGAAAAGAAATCATTTATGTTTTATTTTGGGGTATTGGCTTAAGTAACACTGCTGATAATTTTTTTTGTCAATTCCCAAGCTCAAAACAGAAACAATATGTCCTAATTATTTCATTTCTTCAAAGCTAAGGTTGCATTTCTTGACTGAAATATTAATATTCACTCCTGCAGCTTTGTCAAGTACTCTTGAAAGTCTTCAAAGGTGCAAAGAACATTAGTCTGAACATACAATTATATTATAAATATGAATGATTAGCCATCCTTCAGATAATTCTGTGGAGAGGATGGTGTTCATCATTCTTTGAAAATGAGATGGAGAATTTTCAATACCAAATGGCATAATACGATACTCATAAATACCACAGTGAGTGATAATTATAAGTAATATCTTGGCTTTGGGTGTCAAAATATTCTGATGAAAGCCTTTCAATGCATCCATGGATTTTATTAACTTGGATTTTGATAATTGGGTTAAAGTTTCTGGGATTCTAGGAATTGAATACCTATCTGGAACTTTGTAGATATTCAGATCTCTAAAATCTCCAACCATCCTTAGTTTATCATTATGCCAAGCAATAATAACAGGAGTTTTCACTTCAAATTCTTCATTATGGCCTGATTTTCTTAGTACACCAAGCTGTATCAACACTGGGATATGTTTTTCAAAGGATTACCTACTTTTGTGGATTTCTGGGTAAGCTGGTCTTTCAAGTACTTGAGGGTATGGTCTGTCAATATTAAGAGTAATATCAACTTCATGTCCTCTAATAGCGCCTAATGGTTAATTATCTGAAGAAAATGCACTTTTATATGTGTATAAAACATCAATAAGCCCATGCCCCATCTTGGATGATAATGAAAGATTACTCTGTGCTCCAACAAGTTGATTGGTCAAAAATTCCACTCTGTAAGTATCTTTATTTGGAGATACTACTGATATTTGTTTGGACATATTGGAAAAAGAAATTGTTTCCTTTTATTTTCTCCAATTGTAAGATATCTGTCTTTATGGTTATCAATGTCAATAAAGTAGATGTTCAAGTATTCATTTACCAGAATGATATGTTGAGATGTACAATTTTCCATTACTACTATCTCTGTCTTCATTCTCACACTTTCTTCAGGGTGTGGAAATACAAGATTAGTGTCCAATTTTCCCAAGGGGTACATATTATTACTGGAACTCCTAAATTGCACACTTTCTATTGGTAATAGATGGTTCTCCCATTCAGGGAATATGACTTGAAGGTAGTCTTAGCCTACAAAAGTGCAAAATGCCCCTGTGTCCAAATTTACTTTGGCTTCAACATCATTCATTAGGATTGATGTAATACAAGATGCTCCAGCAGTATAACCTTTTTCCTTAGAAGTTTTAGTTTTACACATTCTGGAATCCTGGATATTAATCAGGTTATAGACATCTTCACTATATTGTGGCAAGTCAGTATGTACTCCAGTGACTTCAATGAAAGCTGTAATGTTTTCAATGAGATAGTCCTCTACTGGTGTGTCTTCATAGATTGCAGAATCTTGGTCAGATTATTCTTTCTATTCAGCACACTGAACCTTTTCAATTACTTGAAATTCATTGATTTTAGTCTATTTGGTGCAAGTGTTGGCTAAATTTGAGGTTGTTCTACATTTATGACACCTGAAGACAGGTTTTTCAGGTTTTTTATCCTCTCTGAAAATCTTTGGTACCATTTTGGACTACATAGGGTTTCTAGTCCAGAATTACCAATTATTTTCCTGGTAATAATATCTTCCATTGCATTAATATAGTCCTCTATTGAACAGGTTTATACACATCTGCACTTGATAGAATGTTATAGTTCTCCTCCAAATTTTCTTAATATTTTCATATTAATCATTGATTCAGACATATCTGGATTTAAAGAAGATACTCTGTCTGTCTGTTTGAGGAACCAAACGGGTGGTTTATCATATTCTGAGTTAAAATTGGAACTCTTAAAAGAATATTCTATTTTAAATCTCCAAAAATTGTTGGCCCATTTGGTGATTATTTAAGATTTACACCAAAGCCAGTCATGTTTACCATGCTCTTTTCTCATCTTGTAATACCGTTTCTTTGCAGTTCTGGTAAACAAGGAGTATATTTTTCCCACTATCATTTTTTCAGGTATGTGAAAATCTTCCTGAAAGATATCAATTGTTCCAATGAACTCAATATGGTTTTATTCACCTTCACCAGAGAATGTTGGCCATTCTTCCAATTTGGGAATATCTCTTGCAGAGATTACATTTTCTCCTAGAAAAGGGGTTAAACATTTTTTCACAGAAATTTTTCCTTCAGTTGAAGGTGTAGAATGTCTTGGTATATGTCAATTTGGTACAAAAGTATAATGAATTTGTTCAACATGTAAAATTATCTCATTCTTTGACTCCTGCCTTTCACTATCACTTCTTGCAAAATGTGGAAGAAAGATTGGTATTATTAACTATTTCTACAACATGAGTTTTCAAAATTGTGAGTTTCTAATTCATCAGTCTGTACTTAATTTTTTCTTCCAATTCTGACACATGTATTGGGAATTGACCCAAGTCTAGCATTTGACACTTTACACCAGTCGGTTAAAGCTCTGTCATTATTCAAGTCATTAATATTTGATGTTAGTTTCTTTAATTATCTATCAAATTTACCAAGTTGTACATGAATATTGGATTTAATATGCTCTATTTTATGCATTATTTGTGTGGAAAAGACTTTTTCATCCTTCCCTGCCCCTTGGCTGTGAATTCCATAAGAGGTCTGGTCATGTTGAATACACTGTCCATGGCTGAAGGCTCCAGGTTGGGGATCCTGGACCATTGTAGGTAAGGTCTGTGCCAATTGGCTTTGGCTTTGCCCTTGCCTTGATTTCTCTTGGGACCTTTCTGTTTTCTCTGAGCTCCTTTGGGCTTGTCCATGGACACTTCTGGAGCTGGTTTGGAGCTGGTAGACACCACTGGGCCTTCCTTCTCCAAAGCTGGGGTCATTTCCAACTCTTTTCTCTTGTATATGGATAAAAGAATTTGGTTCTTCAACCAATTCTTTATCTTTTTGACATTGTATTTGCAAGAAAATGAGCTCCATCCTCCTAAGAGTTCCATGGTCTTCTCATGACCCAGAAAAATCTTGATGTGTAAGCAGGGGCTCATAGCCCCTTGTCAAAGACTTGGGCATATTTCACACTCCTCTTCCTTGGCTTCTCTGTACCAGTTTTTGTACTGGGACTGATATATTTCTATGGATTCCACTTGGAAATGGTTAAGCCCTTAAAACACTACCTTGAATAAGTTCAGGATCACAGTTAATGTCAAAGTTTGTAGGTACAGACCTTATGGAATGGGGGAAACTCTGGAATCCTCCAAACATGTCTTTCTTGAGAAATATTTTCCAGATCTGGACTTGGTCTTGCCTCTTCATTGTCCCCATCCATCTGGTTGGACTGAGTAGTTTCTTTAATTTCTGGTATGCACCATTTTCAGGTCAATTTAAGAGAAACTTGAGTATAAATACAAATATTACACATCTTTTTGAGGCTGTTTGGGTAACTATGTCTTGATTAAAGTGCCTCTTTTAGCAAATTGCACTTCAATATTTTCTTCATATTCTGGACTGCTAATATATCTCTTACTAAGCTTATTACCAGGTTAAATGTATTTGATTAAAGACACTAAAGAGAAAACATGACAACCAAAGAGAATTATTTTTTGATAATTTTAATTTTTTTAAATACTTTATAAGCTTATTAGTTTTTTATATATGAAAAAGATCAAAATTAATTCAGAGGAGCTTAAAGAATAATCTTATAAGTTTTTGGATGTGAAAAAGCCATGTGTAAAACAGTAAAACATTAAACTAAATTCCTAAATGAAAAATATTTTAAAGACAATTTCAAAAATAAAAATAATTTTAAAATTTAAATTGAAAGAAAACAAATATTAAATTAATATATTAATTAAGGGTACAAGGTTCAAAAAAAATGGTCAGGCCCCCAGATGCAAGATGCATCTAAGAAACTGTTGATAATAATACTATTAATCAGAATTACTATGACTTTTCTTATGAAATAGAATAACAAAATTTGAAAAAAAATTGAATAATGAATTACTTGATTATTTCTTTTACTTTTTATAAACTACTAGTGATTATAACACTAAGCAGTAATCATCTACAAGAATCAATTACAAGAAGTATGTAATAATAAAATTATTTTAATATATAATTATCCTTTTTCAGAATAATTATAAAGATAATTCTTGAAGAGAACTAATACTAGAAATAAAAAACTTAAGAATTAATTCAAAACACTTACTAATACTCCAATAAAGCTTTGAAAAGGATTGGTAGAGAGATTTGACAGATAAATTATGGATTGAAAGAATCAAAATTGATTTATAACAGTATGACAACAGTTTGTAGTTGATCTCTAGGAGTTTACGCCTCTCTGATAGATTGTGAAGGATTAAAACACTCAGTGAGAAAGTAAATATACTTTTTGAACTATTGATTGCATCATCTGTTGTCACATAAGATTATCATAATTACTTAATTAAGGCTTTTATGTGACTACCAACCCATTTATGGTTAAGAATAAAACAATTAACAACTGTAAATATTATTCTACTTCAAAATAAACATTAATATCTCAAATTCATAAGTTTTATTGGAGATTTCATCACAGATTGTCTTTTCTGTGAATTTTTGAAGATTAAGTGTTTCACATGGAATTGTCAGAAATTAACTGTAAGTACAACTTTGAATTTTACTTATGAAATCCTAATTATTGGTAATTTATGCATTATTTATACAATTTTCAACTGGTTGTGAAAGTTTGAGAAATATCCATGAATAATTGTATATTTAATGAATTTTTGAAGTTTTTACCTTATTTCTACATAGAATCACAAATAGCACAGTATAGCAGGCTGGTATGAGGATGGGGTTCAGCCTTTTTCTCTGGTTTTTAGATGAGAGGTGAAAATTAAGTTTATGTTCAGAAACTACTTTTAGC
The DNA here is from genome assembly GCA_023105745.1 of Austropuccinia psidii. Classification (NCBI taxonomy): domain Eukaryota; kingdom Fungi; phylum Basidiomycota; class Pucciniomycetes; order Pucciniales; family Sphaerophragmiaceae; genus Austropuccinia; species Austropuccinia psidii. The sequence continues at coordinate 13,654,694 of JALGQZ010000012.1, read as the reverse complement.
CTGAATAACTTTATTATTATTTGTCCCATGATTATGAAGCTTGAATATTTGGAAAGAGGTGAGTTTCTCCTTCATTTTGATATCTTTTGAGATGTTTTGGCTTATGTCCATGTTTTGGTGGTATTTTACTCTACCATTGGTTTATGGTATTTTGGCTGTTATGCTTGTGCTCTTGTTTTGAGTCATAGACTGACATACCATCCCTCTTAAAAAGGCTCATAATTGATGTGACTGTTAAGACCTTATAGAGGCTCTGAATATTCTCAGGTGAAGGTCTACATCTAGTATGGAATCCTCTGCCAACCATTTTTATTTATCATCTGTTGGGATTTTAAATCTGACCAAATATTTTTTATGGTATTCTCCATTAAGTCTTATCTTTCTGGCCTTCATGATCTTTTTCACTGGGCCAGGGGAGTCCTCCACTTCCACTGTATCCTGTGGAGTGTGGCTCTTGATTCTGGAGGGGAACTTATCCTCTCCTGTCTGGTGGTAAAGTTTGAATGAACTCACTGGGAACACTGGCTGTATCATAGAGAATTCTTATGTGAGTATGACCTCCACTGAATTTTTCCATATCAATCTAATGATAGTGAATGGTCCCACAAATGAGTCTCTCATTTTCTTTGGGCCTTTGAGGTTGTTGAAAGTCAGGGTAGACAATAACACCTGGTCCCCCTCTCTGAAGTCTGGTTCCTTGTAGGTTTTGTCATACCTCTGTTTGTGATATCTTTCTGCCTCAGATATTCATCTAGAAGCTGTATCACATTCCATATTCCACATATCATGGAAGTATTTGGATATGGGGTGGATAGTCAGAAGATTTGTCTTCAAGTGATCCTCAGGCATCAGGGGATTGTACCCCTTCTCTACCAGTGAGGGCAATGTTCCTGTGGTAGATTTATGAATTGTGTTATATGCATGTTGGATTGCTGGTAGAAGTGTAACCCATTCATGGGTATATTCTTAATTTTTGTTGTATTCCATGCCATATACACTGAATCTTCTGATGATGTCCTCCATTTTTTGGATCATCCTTTCACCTAGGCCATCTGTCTGTGGATGGTAATCTGTAGAAAATGCAGGTTTAGTTCCAAGCATATCATAGAGGTTAGTCTAAATTTCTGATGTGAACTTGGGGTCCCTATCACTAATGATGATTTTAGGGACTGCACATGTAGGTATGATGTTATTTCAGAATGAAAATGTTGTGTCCATAGCTGTGTCCTCTTTGTGGCATGGTAAAATATAGCAATTTTGCTAAAACTGTCTACTATTGCTAGGAAAGACTTGAAGCTTTCTTTTCCACCTGGGACAATTCCTGTGACCCAGTACATGTTAATGGTTTCCCATGGCTTCTTGGGTTCCTCTATGTGTTGGAGTAGCCCATACTTTTTCCCATGTTTACTGTTTGCCTTCTGGCATCCTTCAAAGGTTCTGATGTATTGACTCAACTATTTCTCCCATTGAGGCCACCAAGCTGTGCTTCCTACCCTCTCTTTTGTCCTGTCTTAACTCATGTGTCCCATGTAGGGACAGTCATGGCATTCTTGCAGGATCAGGGAGATATTGTCCCTGTCTATCACTTTGAGGGAACTAGTATGCTTCTCTATGTGATAAAGAAATCCATTTATAAGGGAAAATTCATTTTCCTTATAGTCCCTCAACCAGGGCTTCTCTAACGGGGATTTCAGTTTTTGGATCCTGTATTTTTTGTTAAAGGAGTTGTAACACTATGCTACACCATTTTTTGTTTGGAATAAGTTTTAATAACTGAATTAAAAAATTAATTGGGGAGCTCAGATGAACTTATTCCCAATATGGGAGTTTCTGTCTCCTCTGGTTCACTTTGGTTATACTCTGAGGTACCACTTCCTGGTTCCAATTTAGAGAATCTGAAGTTCTTCCTCCTATCTATTTCCATGAAGTGGATAGGAAGTTTGGCAAATACTTCTGGGTAATAATCTGGATTGCATTTGACATGGTCCAATGGCCATCTACTGAGACCATCAAAACTTGTGTGACTTTTCCCTTCTTGTATATGATGTTCATGTTACTTATATACTCTTGGATGGCTATTTGATACCTCAAAATGTGTCTAATAGTAGCCTTCTTTTGAGAAAAGACTTATGTGATGTGAAGTCTGTGTAGACTTCAAAGACTGCACCCTCCAAATAATAATAGAGTCTTTTTAGGAGAAAAATAAAACATAAGAATTCAGTTTGGGTTGCTCAATACCTGGCCTCTGAATCTTTCAGTTGCCTAGAGATGTAACATAATAACCCTTCCTTTGGCTCACAATCTACAATTTGTCCTTGGCGAAGGGTTTCCCATAATCCTTGACTGAAAGCTGAAAATATGTACAGCTTGAATGGTAATTCAAAGTTAGGTATCATGAGGACAGGTGGATTGGTGAGTTCATGTTTGATCCTCTCATATGCATCCCTCTTCTCCTTGGTAATTTCAAAAACTAAATCTTTTGAAAATAACTTGTAAATGATACTGGTTATGTGGGGAATTTTTTTGATGTAGTTTCTTTAGTAGCTAGAAAACTCAAAGAAAGACCGCATATATGTTATGTTCTTTGGTACTGGCTTTTGCAGTACTGCTACTAATTTGTCCTTCTCTATGGCCAGGCTAGGGCCTGAGACTCTATTCCCCAGTGCAAATAGTTCTTGGCCAAAATTAAACTTCTCAAGTGAAATTTTCAGATTAATGGGTATGCATTTACTAATTACTCTGTCTATGTACTGCACATAGTCTTCCCATGTTTCTGAGTATATAATGATATCCTCAATATATACCAACAACCAGCCTTCCAATATTTCTTAATGAAATATTGTATCCATCATCCTTTGGAAATGGGCTGAGGGATTTTCAATACCAAATGGCATCCTGGTGTACTCATATATGCCCATATGGCATATAATCCTGAGTAGCTTCATGGAGCTTGGTTTAGCTCCATGCTGGTGAAAGCCTTTCATACAATCCATCCTGGTTATGTATTTGGATTCTGCCAGCTTATCCAGGGCATGAGGTATCCTTGGTATATGGTACCTATCAGTTTTTGTGTAGTTATTCCGGGCTTCAAAATCCCCACAAAACCTAGATTTTCCATAATTCCAAGTGATAAGGACAGGAATGGTAATTTACACTATTTTATTGTGTTCTATTTTTCTGATGACATCCATATCTAGGAGCTCATTGATGTGATTTTAAATTTCCTTCCTAGTTTCCAGACTTTATGGGTATGGAGGTCTTCTAAGCATTGGTGGATAGGTTTTCTCTACATCAAGATATAGTTTTATATCATGGCCTCTAATTTTACCTAAGGGCTCTTCCCCTATGGCAAAAGCTGGTCTCTTTTTCCTCAAGGCTTTTATTGAACTGAGTTTCTGTTTACTAGTGAGGTTAGAACTAAGTTTTCCCTCTTTGGCTTCATGAAGCAATCCTTCTAGAGGGTCTTGGTTAGACAATTGGTATATTTCAAGTGATAATTCCTTTTCCTTGCTTGTACCTATATTAATATTACTGTTTTTACTATTGTAAATGTAAATTCCATACATCCTTTGGTAGTATGTTCCCAGTAAAAGGTCTTGGATGTGGGCATCTTCAAGAACTAAAAACTCTGGGTTGGGTCTTATATTACCTTTCCTGTGGGGTATAATTATCTCTTTGATAATAGTCCCAATGGATGTCATCTTTCTTGATGCACTTTTAAAATTCTTTGCCTTTGTTGGTAAGAGTTACTTCTCCCAATTTGGCACGTGTTTCTAAAGATATTCTCTGACCACTATTGAGCAGTGTGCAGCACTTTCAATGATCAATGAATGTCTAGATTTGTCAATAAAAAAGTAATTTTAGTGGCTATTCAATGAATGTATGCCATTGCCTCACTGGTGTGACTAGGAATATCTATGCATCGTGAGTGTTTTTGTAAAGGTTTTTTGTTTTCAGTTTCTTGTGGTAGGCCTGCTTCCAACTATATTTCCTCTTGGTACTTCACCGAAAATTCCACTATTGGGTCTTGGTCATCATCAGAATTTTCTCTTATGGCAACACCCATAGATTCAGATTCAGAATCCTCTTCTTGGGTTTGTTATTCTGGGGCTTTCTCAATGGAATAGATTATTTTATTTGCCTGTGTGGCTATTAGCATAATGGTCTGTTGATCCACAATTGTGGCAAGAGTTTTTCTTGTCAACTTCTAATTTCTTTTCTATGTGTTTATCTGTGTTGTCAACCCTGAAATTCTGTTTCTCTCTGAAACCTTTGCCTCTATATGGGGAATATTTACCCATTTTTGTCATTTTCATTACATCTGGCAAGGTGTTGGCAATGTCATCAAGAGTAAAATTCTTATTGAATATGAATTTTTCTGCATCCTCTAGTTCTCCTGGCATTTGAATCAAGAGCTTGTTATTCCTCATTGAAATATTCCTACTAGGATCAATGTATTTAAGGCTTTTAGACTGTTTAAGACACCACTAATAAGGATATTTTCCCACTTAGTATTTCTCATTTTCAAATGACATGGTCTTTTGCCCTACCCAAATACAATTACTGTACTTTTGGATTATTTGACTCTTCCAGCATGCTCAGTTTCTTCTGAAATAGATTTCTTTCATTTCTGTGTACCAGATGCTAACATATCTTTTGAATGCTGTATTTAGTCTGTCTGTAATCCAGTATTCTGGTATACTTAGAACATCAATGAAGAGTCCATAAGTATAAGCAATGAGTTCCATATGATCATATTCTCCTACACCAGAGAAATTTGGCCAACTTGAGGGCTCTGGAAGCTGTTTCAGTGCTTCCTTCTCAAAATGAGTCATGTTATCTCCATCTTGGTATTGTGATAAATATCTGGTATCATTTTCCAAAAAGGAATCTGGTTTGATGTATTTGTGGTATGGAATATTAATCAAAAAATTGCCTTGTGATTGAGGCTTCATGTTTTGACAGAGATTGAACAACTTGTCAATGTCTTTATACAGACATTCCCTGTCCATTTTACAGTTACTCCTCTAAGACTTGGTTTAGTCTTTTTTTATTCTCTGCTGAGTTTTTTCTTAGTTTAGAATAAGCTTCTGGAGATTTTGGATGGTTGTTTGTTGTAAGGTTGTCAATTATTGAAAACTTACATTGTTTTCTTGGATCATTTAAAATGTTTCTTGGGATTGCTCTGAAAATTGGGACATTTTTAACCACAGTTCATTGGTGTTCATGTTACTCTCAGGTGTACCAACACTATATTCATTTTGGGTGGGGTTAATATTTCGATTTACAGGATTTTTGATTCTATTAGAAGTATTTACAGCTATTTCTGGCTCCTGTTAACTTCTTTCACCAAGTACAACAGATTTGAGAACATGGAGTCTGACTCTTTCTGCCTTTGGTTGAAAAAAGCCTTGTTTATCCCTTTTGATCCTTGTCTTCTTGTGGAAGGTACCTGGGATTGTGAATAATGGTGACTCTTGCTCACTGATATTCTGGTCCCTGAATGGTGTGAGGCTACTGGATAATCTGGTTGGTTTACTCTTTGTGATCCTGAAGGAATAAGAGTAGCCTCTGTCTGGTTCATTTGTCCTTCTATGGCTTGGATAGTGGCTTGAGTCTCCCTTATCCTGGATTCCCTTTCTTCCAGGAGTTTGAGCTTCCTGTTTGTAATATTTGTCTATGAAACTGTTTATAATATTACTATTACTCAACATTACTATAACTGTTCTTATGGAATATAATAATAAAAATTATTATAACCAAAATTAAATAATTAATTAATTAATAATTTCTTTTACTTGCTATGCACTACTAGTGATTATAGCAGTAAGCAGTAATTGTCTAAAAGAATAAATTACAAGAAGTATTTAATAATAAATCTTCTTCATTAAAATAGTAAAATTATTTTAATATATAGTTATCTGTTGGAAAAATAATTTTAAATATAATTCTTGAAGAAAACTATTACTAGAGAAAAACATTTAAGAATTAAGACAAAACACTCACTAATACTCCAAAGAGCTTATTGAATGATAATAGTAGAGAAATTTGACAGATAATTGTGGATTTAAAGGATCAAAATTGATTTATAGCAGGATTACAAGAATATAGAATCTATTTCTATGATTGCATGTCTTTCTGAGTTATTCCTAAAGAATAAAACACTTAAGAAAAGACTAACTAATAATTACTTTTTGGTAATACTGGTATAATTGAATAATGTGATGATTTGGAAAAAACAGAAAGAGTAGGCCTCTTTTCAGTATAAGACAGCTCACAGAGGCGTTCCATGGAGCAAACTGAAAAGCCAGTGAGTGAGAGAAAAATAGTCCTTTTTGGATTAAAGATTGCATCATCTGTTGTCATGTAAGATTATCATAATTACTTAATTGATGCTTTTACATGAATACCAACCCAAATATGGCTAAGAATAAAAGGAGTAAAAACTGTAAATATTATTTTATTTCAAGATAAACATTAATTTCTAAAAGCTATCAATGTTATTGGAAATTTCATAATAGGTTGTATTTTCTGTGAATTTTTGAAGATTCAGTATTTCACGTGGAATTATCAAACATGGACCGTAAGTAAAGCACTTAATTTTACTTATTAAACTGTAAATATTTCTGATTTATTTATGGAGCATAATGTTCTATATTGGTCCTGAAAGTTTCAGAAAAATACATTAAGAATTGTATTTTTAATAAATTTTTGAAAGTTTTACCTCATTTCTATGTAGAATTGCAAATAGCACTATATTACTGGTTGCTATGAGGTAAATCAATGGATACTAGTCCAAAAAGGTTTTTAATTACTCTTTTAGGGCTTATCCATGGAAAATAACTAAGAACTGACATGGTTACAGGAGTCTAAGTTGCTCTTTACCTCCTTGGCACGTCAAAATAGCAGCTTATTTGCTATTTTCTTATGATTTAATGAGATTTTAACTTGGTAACCAAGTTCCAAAAAAGCTTTGGTATACTAATTGGGCCAATATAAGCCATGGATCCAAACTTTAGAGATGTTCATGCCTCAGAGGCCTCAGAAGTTGGGTACCCTGGCTCTCTTGAATGTCTTTTGCCCCCCTTAGCTGTTTCCATGTCAGAAATAGAAATTCCGCCTTCAAGACTGATATCCACTATGGGTGTACCAAAGGTGTATGTAAAAATACCATAATATTAAGTTCCACAAGCATGCATAACACTATTCTTAGTGTATATGTAACATGGGACTTCTAAAATTCCCATTGTTTTGGTGTGAAATTGAGAAAAACAAAAATTTTAACAATTCTTTGATGTGGTATCGAAGTATTTTCCATCTTACCACCTCTTAGAGCTAATTTAAGCTTATTTAATATATGAAGTTACCCTAGGTTAAATTTCATGTAGAATCCAAATCTGGCCTTAAATCCATTGATTTACTTACTCACAAAAAGGTTATTCATCTTTTCTGAAATAAAAAATGATGAATTTCAATATATGCATGACTTATGGGTTATGCATAGTTCAGAATTTATTTTTAAAGATATTTGTGGCCTATTTGGGTATATAAAATATGCTTCAAGCCTCACACTGTTGATATTCCCTCCTTTGGTGATTAAAGTAAGATCTTGGAAGGGTATCTCTTTGAGACATATCTTCTGGAAGCCTGATCCAAGTTCTGCACAGTGTGAAGCTAGGTTGAACCTCTTGTTGTCCATTCTCCATTGGAATAAATATTTGGGGAGTTGTTGGAGCTGAAGAACTTTAACAATATCCATCCAGTCCTCTGGTTTGAGGTTCTTGTTGAAGTGGAAGGTGAATGGAAATGTGGATATGACTTCCCTCAGTGTCCTTCCATCCACTTTGGTTTCCAGACCCCAGTCTTCTGGTTCTGAAAAGTCCTTGTCTGTCCTATGTCTGGTTCCTTGGGATTCCAAGGTTCCTGAGGTGTACAGGGGACATGTTAGTGTTTGCAAGGAGCTAACAATTTTATTTTCTTAGGGTATTTAAATTTGACTTTTCCTTGTAAAATTTGTTTATCTGCTGCTTTGGGAAATCTGCCTTTAAAGGTTGCAACTGAGGTAATTACTGTAATCTTCCCTGTAGAAGCTATAAAGGTTGGTTTACCTTGTATGAATGCAGAGGTTTGTGGTTTTCTACTTCTCTGAGTGGCAATCGGTGTCCAATTTGTGTTGGCTATGAGGCTTTCACTGTGCCTCTTCCCTTTTCCCCTCTGAGCTTCTGTGTCTGAGGGTGCCACAGGTGTGTTGTCCTGTGACTGGGTCTCAAGTGAAATGAAGGTTTCTTCCACTGAAACAGAAGGGTGATGGCTTATTTCAGTTATTACTTCTTAAAATTCTATTTTCATGTCTAAGAATGGGCTCTGATACAGTATATGCCTATATTGTACTCTTATATTATGATGTATGATTAAGATTATCAATTAAATGTCAAAAATACTGCCTCATTGATGTATAGTTTACTGTTTGTATCCCAATATCTCACATATAAGCTTAGAATTAACAAGTAACTCTGTAATAGACAATTGAAGTTATCACTATGTCCAACCAAACCTATGTAACTGTAATTTACAGTACAGGGGTCTTCTTTGTATGTAAAAATGAAGAATTTACAAGGGAATTAGTGTTTCATATCAAAAAGACACCCAATTTTGCCAGTGGTGATTAGCTTATAATAAAACCATGTCTAAACTCATAAAAAATCACAGTGGTATAAAGTAGATACAACTGGAAATAATAATATGTGATATTTATAAGAGTATTCTCACATGTAAGATAATGATATTAAGATAAATATAAGAGAAAAATACAGCAATACTCATGTCTTACACCAAAAAGGTCCCCAAAGTCAAAAGAACATGCCCAGGACCCCAAAATTGCAGGCTGTGTCTATGAAGGAGTAATAAAAAGAGTATATACAGCTTAATACATTACTTTGAAATGGTGAAATAAGTTCAAAAGAGCTTATAATGGATATTCAGGACTTTGATAGGAAGAAATAATGATGGTGAGCACTATTGAAAGTGATGGATGCAGCTTTATCAATTGCTTGATTATAATAAAAGACTACAATCATTAAATTATAATTAACCTGGTTATTTTCAAAGTGTATAATTGTTTTTGACAGTTTTACTATGTAGGAATTCAAGAGAAGAATGGGAAATTTGATTTTGGGCAGAGAAAGGTCCCTTTTTAACCAGAAAATGGGTGAAAAAGTCCTCTGAATAATTTCATGTAGATTCAGAACTGGCTTGTGAGTTTCAAAAGGCCTGTATAGCCTGTATTGGGCTCAGATGTGGTTTTGAAACCACATCTGGGCAATGTTTACCAATACACAGTGAAAAGTTTCATCTGGGGACCACAGCCCTCTTCTGATGTGTATGACACAGAATTCTGTACACAACTTGTATGGAACCCCAGTATTGAGTCAAATATGAGGTATTGAAGGATGAAAAGGCTTGTTTTTCCAATTGACACCTTGTATTCAAGGATATGGGAAGGTATCCCACAGTAAAGGTGTATTGGCCCAACTGTGGAATTCTAACCTCAAAACTGCCATACCTTTGTCAAATCTTAATATATTGAGCTCAAAAGTGGTTCTTTCTTTAGCCCTGGATAGGGTCTACACAATGATACCTCATTTGATATGGGTAGCATTAAATGTGGCAAAGCTATACCATGTTCAATTCCCATAATCCAAATAGGGATTTGCTCAAATCCTGTATGGAAGTTGTTTGCTCCATAAATTACATTCTAGATGAGCTATGGGAAAATGGATTTAACCATAAGATAGTGCTGATTTTTCTATTTCTGAAATGACCCCACTTTAAGTATTGCACACTGAAACTGTGGAATTTAGATGAGAGGTGAATATTTTATATTCACCCTTATTGAGATTTGATGTGGCAATAACTACTGTAGTTCTGATTCTAGCTGAGTTTTTCTAGTACCACTGGATATCCCTGACTGAGAGCTTCCATTTGAACACACATTTGATGGGGTTTAGCCTTTTTCTCTGGATTTTACATGAGAGGTGAAAAGTAAGGTTTATGCTTAACAGCTACTTTGAGCCTTAATGAATTTGTTATTATTTTTCCTATGATTATGGGACTGGTATATTTGGAAAGGGGTGAGTTTATCCTTCATATTGATATCTTTTGAGCTATTTTGGTCAGATCCATGTTTTGGTGTTATTTTACTCCACCATTGGTTTATAGTATTTTGGCTATCATGCTTGTGCTCTGGTTTTGAGTCACAGGCTAAAAAATGACATTTACACACATTATGATGAATCAAAGACTCTCACCAAGCTATTACTATAGTGATTCCCAATTTATAGGGTGAAAATGGCTGAATCCAGAGTTCAATGAGGTGATAATTTCTTTTGTTGTTAACAATATATTTATAAAGAGTGATATGACCATGTTTAAATTTTGGGGAAAAAGATTGGAGTATCTATAAGAATTCCTTCTTTTCCTCAGACTTCCTTTTTATGTTAGAATATTGATCTTTACTGATTATATAAAATAGCTTTAAGAAAAATATTACAAAATTGTAACCACAATCTTTGACATAATTCCAAATCTTTCAGAAATGTGAGAAATCATCAAGATAATTATTTTGAGATTTTATAATTATGCTCAAATCTTTGGTATCTTGCAATTGAATTTGATTCACTCTCATAACTATAAGTTTTTAACATTTGTTTGCATATTTAATATTTTTACTTTTGGGTGTGTTTTAAATTTATAAATCTCTTTAGAGACTATGATATCATATAAATTACTAGAAATGCTCAAATAAATAATACAAAAAAATCATTTTTGTGGAGATTCTTTTTTAGCATTGGATATTTAAAAATATCTTTAGAGACTATTATCTCATATCAATTACTAGGAATCGTTCAATAAATTAATGGAAATTCTTTTTTATAATTTGATATGTCTTTGAAGATATTTATGGATACATATTTGTTATTATCAAATAAAATACTCTGAATAATATTTCCATTTAATACAAATGGAGTTGAAAGAAATAATTATATTATTTCTCTCTATTCAAGCTCTAAAAATTGTTTTATTTCAATAATAAAACATTATATGAATTTTGAGGGAAAGAAAACAACTTATATTTTAATGACAGTTGCATATCTATACCTCAAAACTTTGTGGGTGTTGGACCCACACAAAGAAAATCACAAAAAATAAAATTTTCCATTCATGTTGTAAATAATCATGAATATCAATATGCTAGTAAAATAATTTTATTCTAAATTTAGTAATATCTAGAAATCACCCAAACAATCATAAGTTCAAATGAGGAAAGACATCTAGTTTCCTCCTAAAGGCTCAAATTGTCTGACAATTCAAAGAAAAACCTATAATAATTCAAGTGAGTATCATGAAATTGAAGTATACAGCAGTATTTGATTAAATAGGGATTTTATTTCTTCAAAAAAAAAGAGAATTCTTGCATAGAAGCTATGGATGATAAATATAATTAAAATTGGAAGAATTCTGATGAATCAATGGGGATAAGAACGAGTTAACTGATAATAATGCAAGGAAGCAAATGAAAATTATTGCTTTTATCATGAGAGATATAAACAAGCTTCTAAAGAAAAATAATATGAATAAAAAGGAGAGATATCACAATAAAGGTTTAATATTAGGGGATACAAATGATCAATCTGAGAGGGGTCTCAATGATTTAGGTAGGAGGAAATATGACAATGAATAAGACAACAAGCCTGATGAGAATGAAATTTCAGAAGTGCTCAAGGAAGGAATTAATGTCAGTCTGAGTCTCTTATGAAGTGGTAATAAGGGTATTTAAAACTTTGAATATGACTTTGACATGGATATATAAGAATAAAAAGGTTGTATATTGATTGTATGAGGGTTTGACTATGAAGAATAGTGGTGGTGCGCGCTGTTGAAAACCCTGGTTGCAGTCTTACCAGAAGGATTACTATAATAAGAGCTACAATACACTAAAATAAGGTATAACTAATTTTTTTCTAGGAGTAGAACTGTTTTGGAAAGCTGTACTACATAGTAATACAAGAGAAGGATGGGGATTACTTTTCTGGCAGAGAAAGGGCCTCCTTTATCCTGAAATGGGGTGGAAAGGTCCTCCAGACTATCCACGTAGAGGAAGTGAAGGTTTTTTCACTTCAGAGAACTGGATTGTGGTTTGCACAAGGCTTGTATGCTATGTATTGTTCTCAGATGTGGTTTTGAAACCACATCTGGGCAGTTTTTCCCAATACAGGGTGAATATTTTCATCTGGGGACCACACAGCCCTCTTCTGACATGTATGACCTGTAGAATGCTGTACCAAAACTGTATGGGACCCCAGTATTTAATTCAATATGAGGTATTGAAGTATAAACAAGTTTCTTTGTCTATTTGAAACCTCATAATCATAGTCATGGGATAATATCCCATAGTAAAGGCATATTGGAGAAGCTGTGGTATTTCAACCTTGAAACTGCTACAGCTTTGTCATTCTTGAGATATTGAGCTCAAGGTTGGTTTTTTTGTATCCCTGGAGCATATCTACACCATGGTACCTCACTTGGTACGGGTAACATTGTATATGGCAAAATTATGTCATGTTCAACTTTTGTTATCCATATATATAATTCTCTCAAAATCTGTATGGAACTTGTTTTCTCCATAACTTTTATTGTAGATGAGATATGGGGGAATGGATGGCACAATAAGATAGCCCCTATTTCCCTCTTTCCAAAATTACCCCACTTTAGGTATCTCAAACTAAAACTGTAGAAGTTAGATTAGAGGTGAATATTTTATTCACCCTTATATGACCTTATTTTGGCCATAACTTCTGTATTTTGGTGCTAGCTCAGTTGGGCTGGTACCATTGGATAGCTCTAACTTAGAGCTTTAATTTTAATACCCATTTTCTGGGGTTAAGCCTCTTCCTCTGGATTTGAGATGGGAGGTGAAAATTAAGGTTCAAGCTCAGCAACCTCTTTGAGCAGGAGTAACTTTGTTATTCTTTATCCTATGAGGATGGAACTTGTATATTTGGAAACACGCGAGTTTCCTCTTTCTTTTGATACCTTTTGAGCTGGTTTGGCTCAGCTCCATGTTTTGGTGGTATTTTGCTCTACCATTGGTTTATGGTATTTGGCTGTAATGCGTGTGCTGTGGTTTTGAGTAACAGGCTGACATACCCTCCCTTTAAAAAAGGTTCATAATTGATTAGACTTTTCGGCCCTCCTGGAGGCTCTGAATCTTCTCAGGTGAAGGTTACCATCTGGTATGGCCCCTTCTGCCAAACATTTATCTTTATCTGCTGTTTGGTACTTGACTCTGACCAAATATTGTCTGTGGTCTTTACCATTCAGTCTGATCTTCTTGGCCCCAATTATCTTTCTCACAGGGCCAGGGGACTCTTTCACCTCCACTATGTCTTGTGGGGTCTAGGTCTTGTTCCTGGAGGGGAATGTATCCTCTCCTGTCTGGAAGTAGGGTTTGACCAAACTCACTGGGAATACTGGGTGTTTCCTAGAGAACTCCTCTGTAAGTCCAACCTCCATTGCATTTTCCCTATCAATTTGATGATAGTGAAGGGTCCCAAAAATGAGTCCTTCATCTTATTTGGTCCCTTGAGGTTGTTAAAGCTCAGTGTAGATACCAAAACCCGGTCCCCTTCTTTGAAGTCTGGTTCCATGTGTGTCTTGGCATATCTCTGTTTATTGTACGCTTTAGCCTCAGCTATGCACTTAGCAACTGTATCAAATACCCTCTTCTACATATCATGGAATTCTTTGGCTGTGGGGTGGATAGCTAAAAGATTATTCTTCATGTGATCTACTGGTAATAGGGGGGTCTCACCCTTTTTCTACCAATGAGGCTGATTTCCCTGTGGTAAATTGCTGCCTTGTGTCGTAATCCAGTTGCACTGCTGGTAGAAGTGTGACCTAGTCATGGGTGTATCCTTCATGGTCCTTATATTCCATGTCATATTCACAGGATCTTCTGATGATTTACTCAATTTTCTGGATCATCCTCTAAGCAAAACTATCTATCTGTGGATGATAAGCTGTCTAAAATGCAAGTTTCGCTCCAAGCATTTCATAGAGGTTGGTCAAAATTTCTAAGGTCAATTTTGACTCTCTATCATTAATAATGATTTTAGGGCCTCCACATGTGGATATGATGTTATTCCAGAATAACAGGGCTGTATCCATAGCTGTATCTTCCTTGTGTCATGGTAGGTACCTTGCACTTTTACTGAACCTATCAACTATTACTAGGATAGCATTGAAGTTTTCCTTGCCTCCTGGGACTAGTCCTGTGACCCAGTACATGGTAATAGTTTCCCATGGGTGTTTGGGCTCTTCTATGTGTTGAAGTAGCCCATATCTCTTCCCATGCTTTCTGTTTGCCTTCTGGAATACTTCAAAAGTGATGATTTATTCACTAAACTCTTGTTCCCATTGGGGCCACCAAGCTGTGCTTGCTACCCTTACTTTGTTCCTGTCTTCACTCATGTATCCCATGTAGGGGCAGCAATGGCATTCTTTCAGGGTCAGGGAGATATGGTTTCTATCTATCACCATTAGGGCAATAGTATGTTTCTCTCTGTCTGGTTGAGTCTATGTTGAAGCAGTAATTAGGCTATTTACAACTAGAAATATGACTGTGACATGTAGAAAAATGATTTAAAATAAGAGTTTTTAAGTAAAGATGATGGCTTATAATATAATGAAAGGGTTCCACTATTGAAGAATAGTGGTGGTGAGCACTATTGAGAGCCCAGGGTGCAGTCTTACCAGTTGGATTACTTTAATAAGAGCTACAATAATTAAAGTTATAATTATACCTGATTATTACCCAAGAGTAGAAATGTTTTTGACAGTTTACTGCGTAGGGTACTCAAGAGCAGGATTAGGAAACAATTCTGGCTGTGAAAAGCCTCCTTTTTATCCTGAAATGGGGTGGAAAGGGTGCTAGACCTTTCCACGTAGAGGAAGTGGAGATTTTTTCACTCTTTGAGACAGGCTTGTGGTTTGCAAAGACCTGTATTAACCTTTATTGGGCTCAGATGTGATTTTGAAACCACATCTGGGCAGTTTTCACCAATACAGGGTGAAAACTTTCATCTGGGGACCTCACAGCCTGATTCTGAAGTGTATGATGTGTAGAATGCTGTGCAGAAGCTGTATGGGACCCCAGTATTGACTGACATAGGAGATATTGAAGTAAAAACAAGCTTCTTTTTCTATTTGACACCTCATATTCATGATTATGGGACATTATCCCATGGTAAAGCTGTATTGGTCAGAATGTGGAATTTTGACCTTAAAACAGCTGTAACTTTTTCAGTTCTTAAGATATCAACCTCAAAACTGAATCGGTGTGTATCCCTGTATGTGTGTTACACAATGGTACCTTATTTGATATGGATATCCATAAATATGGCAAAGGTATGCCATGTAAAAGATTTTTGTACATGTGCATGGTTTAGCCAAAAAGCCTCATTGGGCTTGTTTTCCCCATAACTTCTGCTATAGTTGAGATATGAGGAAATGGATGACACCATCAGATAGCCCTGATTGTTCTATTTTTAAAAAGACCCCACTTTAGGTATCTCACACTAAAACTGCAAAAGCTAGATGAGAGGTGAATGTTTTGTTCACCCTTATTTGGCCTGAATTTGGCCATAACTCAAGTAATACTGGTGTTAGCTCAGCTTGGCTAGTACGATTGGATAGCCCAGGATTAGAGCTTTATTTTGAGTACCCATTTGATGGGGTTAGGCCTCTCCTTCTGGATTTTAGATGAGAGGTGAAAATTAAGGTTTATGCTCAGCAGCAACTTTGAGCAGGAATAACTTTGTTATTTCTTGTCCTATTGTGATGGGACTTATATATTCAGAAAGAGGAGAGTTTCCTCTTTCTTTTGATACCTTTTGAGCTAATTTGTCTCAGCTCCATGTTTTGGTGGTATCTTGGCTATACCATTGGTTTATGGTATTTTGGCTGTCATGCTTGTGCTCTGGTTTGGAGTCACAGGCTGACATACCCTCCCTCTAAAAAAGGCTCATCATTGATGAGACTTTTCAGTCCTCCTAGAGGCTCTGAATATCCTTAGATGAAGGTTCCCGTCTGGTATGGCATCTTCTGCCAACCACTTGTCTTTATCAGCTGTTTGGTTCTTGAATCTGACTAAGTACTGTCTTTGATCCTTCCCATTAAGTCTGATCTTTCTGGCCCTGATGATTTTACTCACAGGTCCTGGAGAATCCTCCACTTCCACTATATCTGGTGGTGTGAGGATCTTCTTCCTGGAGGGCAATTTACCCTCTTCTGTTTGGAAGTATGGCTTGAACAAACTCACTGGAAATTCTGGGTGTTTCCTGGAAAACTCCTCTGTAAGCTGGACTTCCACTGCATTCCTGCCTACCAACTTAATGATAGTGAAAGGCACCACAAATGAGTCTCTCATCTTCCTGGGTCCTTTAATATTGTTGAAGTTCAGTGTAGACACTAACACCTGGTCCCCTTCCTTAAAGTCAGGTTCCGTGTGTGTCTTGTCCCACCTCTGCTTATTAAAATCTTTTGGCTCAGCTATGCATTTAGCAGCTGTGTCACAAGCCCTCTTCCACATATCATGGAAGTCTTTGGCTGTGGGGTGAATGGTCAGAAGATTCTTCTTCAAGTGATCCACAGGCAACAAGGGATTCAACCCTTTCTCTACCAGTGCAGGTGTTTTTCCTGTGGTGGAGTACTGACTTGTATTATAAGCCAGTTGGACAGCTGGTAGAAGGGTAACCAAGTCATGGGTATATCCCTCATGGTCCTCATATTTCATTCCATAGGCACAGAACCTCCTAAGGATGTCCTCCATTGTTTGGATCATCCTCTCTGCTAGGCCATCTGCTTGTGGATGGTAAGCTTTGGAAAAAGCAAGCTTGGTGCCAAACATGTCATACAAGTTGGTCCAAAATTCAGATGTGAATTTTGGGTCCCTATCACTAATGATGATCTTAAGGACTCCACAGGTAGATATTATGTTGTTCCAAAACAAAAGAGCAGTATCCATGGCTGTTTCCTCCTTGTGGCATGGTAGACACCTCATGCTCTTGCTGAACCTATCAATTAGGATTAAGAAGACACTGTAGTTTTCTTTGCCTCCTGGGACAAGTCCTGTAACCCAGTCCATGTTGATGGTTTTTCATGGGTGTTTGGGTTCTTCTATATGTTGAAGTAACCCATAATTCTTCCCATGTTTCCTATTTGCCTTTTGGCAACTTTCACAAGTGTTGATGTATTCACTCAACTATTGTTCCCACTTGGGCCACCAAGCTGTGCTTGCTACCCTCTCCTTGGTCCTGTCTTCACTCATGTGTCCCATATAGGGGAATTCATGGCCTTCCTGCAGGATCAGGGAGATGTGGTCTCTTTCTACCACTGTTAGTGCACTTGTGTGTTTTTCTCTGTGGTAGAGCAGGACATCTATAAGGAAGAACTTGTTATCCTTATAGGCCTTCAACCAGGGTTCTTCCAGCTGGGATTCCAGCTCTGGACTCCTGTAATTTTGTTGAAGGAGTTGTAGTAATATGCCACACTGTTTGTGTTTTGAATAAGACTTCAGTACTGCACTGAAAAATTCATTGTGTAGTTCTGAGGAACTTATTCCCAGTATGGGAGTTTCTGTTCCTTCTGAATCAGTGTTCCCACTGTCAAGGGTACCACTTCCTGGTTCCCATTCATAGAATCTGAAGTTTTTTCTCCTATCTATTTCCATGAAATGGATGGGTATCTTGGCTGCACCTTCAGGGTCATAAGCTGGATTTCTCTTGACATTATCCAGTGGCCATCTGCATTGGTATGACTTTTACCTTCCTTGTATATGATGGTCATGTTCCCTCTATACTCCTGGATGGCTATTTGCCATCTCAGCATGTGTCTATTTGCAGTCTTCATGTTCAGTAAAGACTTCAACGCTGTGCAGTCTGTGTAGACTTCAAAGACTGCACCCTCCAAATAATAATGAAGTTTCTCCAGAGCCCAGACTAGAAATAGAAATTTAGTCTGGGTGGCCCCATACTTGGCTTCTGAATCTTTCAGTTGCCTTGAGATGTAGCAAATTACTCCTTCTCTTGGTTCACCATCCACAATTTGTCTTTGGTGAAGGGCTGCTCCTAGGCCTTGACTACATGCTGCATCTATGTATAACTTTAATGATAGTTCAAAGTCAAACAAGATGAGTACAGGTGCATTTGTGAGTTCATATTTGATCCTCTCATATGCATCCCTCCTTTCCTTGGTGATTTCAAAACTACATCTTTTGAACACAACTTGTATAAGCTACTAGTTATGTGGGCAAAATTCTTGATGTGGTTTCTATAGTAGCTAGCAAACCCAAGGAAAGATTGCATCTCTTTGATGCTCTTTGGTACTGGCTTTTGCAGTACTGCTGATACTTTATTCTGGTAAATTGCCAGACTAAGACCTGAGACATTATGTCCTAGAGCCAGTAGCTCTTGTTGGCCAAAATTACACTTTTTCAGTGAAATTTTCAGATTGATGGGTGTGCATTTGCTTAGAACTCTGTCTATGCAATGTAAATGGTCTTCCCATGTCTCTGAGTATATAATGATATCATCAATATACACCACCATCCAGCCTTCCAATGTTTCTTCTTGAAATATTGTGTCCAACATCCTTTGGAAGTGGGCTGGTGCATTTTTGATGCCAAATGGCATCCTGGTATACTCATATATGCCCATATGGCATATTCTTCTGAGTAATTTCATGGAGTTGATTTAACTCCATTTTGGTGGAAACCTTTCATACAATCCATTTTGGTTATGTATTTGGCTTTTGCCAGTTTATCCAAGGCATGAGGTATCCTGGGTATAGGGTACCTGTCTGCTTTTGTGTAGTTATTCAGAGCTCTGAAGTCTCCACACAGTCTAGACTTGCCATAATGCCAGGTGATTAGGAAAGGGGTGGTGATTTCCACTATTTCACTATGTCCAATCTTCCTGATGACATCCATGTCCAAGAGTTCATTGATATGTTTCTCAATTTCTTTCCTGGTTTCAAGGCTTTCTGGATATGGAGGTCTCCTAAGCATGGGTGAACAAGGTATTTCCACATCCAGATATAGTTCTATATCATGGCCTTTGATCTTTCCTAAAGGTTCTTCACCAATGGCAAATGCTGGACTGTTCTTTCTCAGCATCTCCAGTAAACTTAGTTTTTGTTTACTGGTGAGGGTAGTGCTAAACTGTCCCTCTCTGAATTCATTCAGAAGTTCTTCTAGTGGATCTTGAGAAGATATATGGTATATATCAAGTGAAAATTTCTTTTCCTTGTTGGTATCAATGGTAATGTGCCTGTTTTTACTGTGATAAATATCGGTTCCATAAATCCTCTGGTAGTCTGTTCCCAGTAAGAACCCTTGGATGTGGGCATCATTGAGCACTACAAACTCTGGGTTGAGTATGATATTACCCTTCCTGTGGGGTATAATTATCTCTTTGATAATTGTACCAATGAAAGTCATCTTCCCTGAGGCACTTTGAAGGTTCTTTGCCTTGGTGGGCAAGAGCCTTTTTTCCCAATGTGGGAAGTGGTTGTCCAGATATTCTCTGGACACTATGGAGCAGTGTGCTCCACTGTCAATGATCAGTGGATGCTGAGCATTGTCAATACAGACAGTCATCTTTGTGGCTGTTCCATGTATATATGCCATCCCTTTGGTTGATGTAACCAGGAATGTTTGTGCATCTTGTGTGTGTTTGCACAAGTTTTTATTGGCAGTATCCTGTGGCACGCCTGATTCCAACTGTATGTCCTAAATTTCTAGTGGGGTTTCCTATTGGTATTCTACTAGAAATTCCTCCTTTGGGTCTTGGTCATCATCAGATAGGTCTCTGATGGCATAACCCATAGAGTCTGATTCAGAATCCTCTGTTGTGGACTCCTCCTCTGGGACTTTCTCAATGGCATAGACTTTTTTCTTTGCCTTTGGAAAGTTGTTGGCATAGTGGTCTGTTGAACCACAATTGTGACAAAAGTTTCTCTTCTTTGCTACTTCTGCCACTATTTCTTTGGGTTTGTCTTTAAACTCTACCATGAAAGGTTGTTTCTCTTTGAAACCACTGCTCTTATATGGGGTGAATTTCCCTATATTAGTCCTTTTCCTTATGTCTTGTAAGGTATTAGCAATGTCATCTAGAGTGCAATTTTGGTTGCATCTGCGTTTTGCTGCATGCTCTATCTCTCCTGGAAGTTGTGTCAGAAACTTGTGATTCCTCATTTGAATGTTCATCTGAGGATCAATGGCTTTAAGTCTTTTAGACTGTCTAAGACACCACTCATATGAATCTTTGTCCACAGAGTATTTGTCATTGTCAAATGACATGGTCTTTTACTATATCCAAGTTCCATTGCTGTACTTATGGATGATTTGACTCTTCCACCATGGCCAGTTCCTTCTGCCATGGATTCCTTTCATTTCTGTGTATCATATACTAGCATGACCTTTAAATGCAGTATTTAATCTAGCAGTAATCCAGTAGTCTGGTATGCTTGGTACATCAATGAAGAGTCCATAAATATAATCTATGAGCTCTATATGATCATATTCTCTTGTTCCAGAGAATTTGAGCCAGCTTGAGGCCTCAGGAAGCTGTTTCAAGGCTTCCTTCTCTGAATAGGACATGCCATCTCCATCCTGGTATTGTGATGGAGATCTTGCCTTATTCATCAAGATGGCATTGGGTTTGATGTCATCTGGTTGATATTGATTCTCCATAACTTGGCCTTGTGGTTGGGGCTTCAAGTTATGGTAGACATGGAACAATTTGTTTATGTCTTGGTCCAGACAATCCCTGTCCCTTTTGCGGTGGTGTTGTTCTTCAAAGACTAGATTCAGTCTTTTGTTAGTTTCTTCAGAGCCTTTGCTCAATTGAGCATGTCCTTCTTGAAGATTTTTAACTATTTTTTCCATGGAGGCTTGTAATTTCTTTTATCTTCTCATGGCTGGCTTCAAGTTCTCCAAACTGCTTTGCAGATTGCTCAGTATATTGGGACATTTGTAACCACAGTGTATCACTGTTGATGTTACTCTCAGATGTGACAATGTTATGTTCAGTATGAGTGGGGGTAATGTTTCTATTACTAGGACTACTGATTCTAGAGTGGTTTACAACTACTTCTGGTTCTTGTGAACTTATTTTACCAAATCCAACAGCTTCTGAATAATAGGGTCTGACTCTTTCCTCCTCTGTTTGAAGGAGGCTTTGTTCTTGCCCTTGTTCCCTTGACTTCTCCTGGAAACTTCCTGGGATTGTGAAGAATGGTGACTCTTGGCCACTGATCTGCTGGTTTTTGAATGGTGTGAAGCCACTGGAGAGCTGATTTGGCCTTCTCCTTGTGAGCCTGAAGGAATCTGAGTAGGCACTGTCTGGGTTAACTGCTCTTCTATAGCTTGGATAGTGACTTGATTCTCCCTTATCCTCTGTGTCCTTACCTCCAGGAGTCTGAACTTCCTGGTAGGATTCCAACCTTTGGAGATTACCATAAGGTCTTTGAAGTCTATCTCTTTGAGACAGATTTTCTGGAAACTTGCTCCAAGTTCTGCCCAGTGAGATGCCAGGTTGAACCTCATGTTGTCCATGCTCCATTGGAATAGGTCCTTGAGGAGTTGGTGGAGCTGAAGAACTTGATCCATGTCTTTCCAGTCCTCTGGTTTGAGGTCTCCATTGAATTGGAGTGTGAATGGCAGGGTTGATATTATCTCCCTCATTGTTTTGCCATCCACTACTGTGTCCAGGGTGTCCTCTTTCAGGTCTTCTGGCTCTGGACAATTCTTCCCTGTCCTCTGGCTGGTTCCTTTGGAAGCCAAGATCTCTGAGGTGTACGGGTGACATGTTGGTGTTTGCAAGCAGTCAAAAACTTTATGTTCTTAGGGTATTTACCTTTGACTGTTCCTTGTACAAATCTGTTGTCTGCTGATTTGGGCAATTTACCTTTAGAGGTTACAACTGGGTTAATTATAGTAATTTTCCCTGTACAAGCTATTAAGGTTGGTTTACCTTTTATTTATGCAGAGTTTTGTTGTTTTCTACTTCTCTGGGTGGCTATTGGTGTACACTTCTTTGCTGTAATCAGGCCTTCACTGTGCCTGTTTCCTTTGCCCTTGCTTCCCTCTGGTTCTGAGGGTGTCACTGGTGTGTTGGCCTGTGACTGGGTCTCAAGTGGGATGTAATTTTCTTCCACTGAATCAAGGTAGGGAAAAAGAGGGCTTATGTCAGTTAAGACTTCTGAAAATGCTGGTTTTGCACATCTAAGAATAGCCTCTGGGCTTGTATGTTACTACAATATGCCCTTTATAATGACAGTGTAATTGAATCAACAATTCCACGTCAGAATTACAACTTTTGGTGCCCTGTCACACTGTTTGTGTGCCAGTATCCTGCAGATTCACTTGTGGTTTTCAACTGTAATCTGTACAAGTGGCTCTATATAAGTGTAATTGAGTTAACAATACACTTAACCACGCCTCAACTGTTGGTTTTATAGTCAGAGGTGTCCTTATTCAATCAAGAATACAGGACCTATTGATGGCTTATGTGTTTTGATATGTAAAACACGCCAAAAAATAAAGGTTGTTGTGGGTATTAACCATGTGGCAAGTACTCTTACAATATGAGTAAAAAGGTGGTATATATACCAAAAAAAGGAAAAACATATATAATATATATTTTTTAAGAAAGTTCACGCCTAAAAAGAATAAAACAATTGTCAGAAAGTGAGAAATAAGAGAAAAAACTCACTTATGAAGGTCCAAAAAAAGTTTAAAACACAGCCAGGCCCCCAAAATGTCAGGTTGAGTCTATGTTGAAGCAGTAATGAGGCTATTTACAACTAGAACTATGACAGTGACACGTAGAAAAATGATTTAAAAAAAGAGTTTTTAATTCAAGATGATGGTTTATAATATAATAAAAGGGTTCTACTATCGAAGAATAGGGGTGGTGAGGGCTATTGAGAACCCAGGGTGCAGTCTTACCAGTTGGATTGCTATAATAAGAGCTACAATAATTAAAGTTATAATTATATCTGATTATTACCCAAGAGTAAAACTGTTGTTGACAGTTTACTACGTAGGGTATTCAAGAGCAGGATGAGGAAACAATTCTGGCTGTGAGAAGCCTCCTTTTTATCCTGAAATGGGGTGGAAAGGGTGCTAGACCTTTCCACGTAGAGGAAGTGAAGATTTTTTCACTCTCTGAGACAGGCTTGTGGTCTGAAAAGACCTGTATTAACCTTTATTGGGCTCAGATGTGATTTTGAAACCACATCTGGGCAGTTTTCACCAATACAGGGTGAAAACTTTCATCTGGGGACCTCACAGCCTGATTCTGACATGTATGATGCGTTGAATGCTGTACAGAAGCTGTATGGGACCCCAGTATTGAAGAAAATATGGGGAATTGAAGTAAAAACAAGCTTCTTTGTTTATCTGACACCTCATATTCATGATTATGGGACATTATCCCATCGTAAAGCTGTATTGGTCAGAATGTGGGATTTTGACCTTAAAACAGCTGTAGCTTTGTCAGTTCTTGAGATATCAACCTCAAAACTGAATTGGTGTGTAGCCCTGTATGTGTGTTACACAATGGTACCTTATTTGATATGGATATCCATAAATATGGCAAAGGTATGCCATGTACAAGATTTTTGTACATGTGCATGGTTTAGGCAAAAAGCTGTATTGGGCTTGTTTGCCCCATAACTTCTGCTATAGTTGAGATATGAGGAAATGGATGACACCATCAGATAGCCCTGATTCTGCTCTTTTTAAAAAGACCCCACTTTAGGTATCTCACACTAAAACTGCAAAAGCTAGATGAGAGGTGAATGTTTTGTTCACCCTGATTTGGCCTGAATTTGGCCATAACTCAAGTAATACTGGTGTTAGCTCAGCTTGGCTAGTATGATTGGATAGCCCAGCATTAGAGCTTCATTTTGAGTAACCATTTGATGGGGTTAGGCCTCTCCTTCTGGATTCTAGATGAGAGGTGAAAATCAAGGTTTATGCTCAGCAGCAACTTTGAGCAGGAATAACTTTGTTATTTCTTGTCCTATGGTGATGGGACTTATATATTCAGAAAGAGGAGAGTTTCCTCTTTCTTTTGATACCTTTTGAGCTAATTTGTCTCAGCTCCATGTTTTGGTGGTATCTTGGCTATACCATTGGTTTATGGTATTTTGGCTGTCATGCTTGGGCTCTGGTTTGGAGTCACAGGCTGACACCCTCTGAAATAGAGTAGTCCATCTATAAGAAAAAATTTATTATCCTTATAGTCCCTCAACCAGGGCTCCTCTAATTGGGATTCCAGCTCTGGGCTCCTGTACTTCTGTTAAAGGAGTTGTACCATTATGCTACACTGTTTGTGCTTGGCATAAGTTCTAGTTACTGAACTGAAAAATTCATTATGCATTTCTGAGGAATTTATTCTAAATATGGAAGTTTCTGTCCCTTCTGGTTCAGTGCTATCACTATCTGAGGTACCAAACTCTGGTTCCCATTCAGAAAATCTGAAGTTTTTCCTTGTGCGTATTTCATTGAAATGGATAGGAATCTTGGTAGTTACTTTAGGTTCATAAGCTGGGTTTATTTTGACATTTTCCAGTGGCCATCTCCTGAGGCCATCTGCATTGGTGTGGCTTTTAATTTCCTTGTATATGATGGTCATGTTACCTATACACTCTTGAATGGCTATTTTCCACCTCAACATGTGTCTATTTGTAGTCTTCATGCTAAGTAAAGACTTCAAGGTTGTGAAGTCTGTGTAGACTTCAAAGAATGCACCCTCCAACTAATAATAAATTCTTTCTAGAGCCCAGACTAAACATAAGAATTCAGTCTGAGTGGCTCCATACCTGGATTCTGAATCTCTCAATTGCCTGGAGATGTAGCATATTACACCTTCCCTTGGCTCACCATCCACGATTTGTCTTTGGTGAAGGGCTTCTCCTAGGCCTTGAATAAAAGCTGCATCTATATATAGCTTTAATGGTAGCTTAAAGTAAGCTAAGATGAGGACAGGTGCATTAGTGAGCTTGTATTTGATTGTCTCATATACATCCCTCCTTTCCTTGGTAATTTCAAAAGCTACATCTTTTGAAAATAGCTTTTATAGACTACTAGCTATGTGGGAAAAGGCTTTGCTGTTGATTCTGTAGTAGCTAGCAAGCCCAAGGAAAGACTGCATCTCTTTGATATTTTTTGGTACTGGCTTTTGCAGTACTGCTGCTACTTTGTTCTGATCTATGGCCAGGCTAAGGACTGAGACTTTATGTCATAGTGCCAATAGTTCTTGGTGGCCAAAGCTACACTTCTTAAGTGAAATTTTTGGATTTATAGGTGTGAATTTACTCAGTACTCTATCTATGTACTGCACATGGTCTTCCCATGTCTCTGAGTATATGATGAAGATC